>JAMKQA010247236.1:0-60349 GCA_024699735.1 Posidonia australis
ATCGATTAGGGTTTTGAATTTTTATTAATTAGGATTTTTAATGGATTTCAACTTTAATTAAGGTTTTTACTTATTTGTTTGGATTTTTAAATGATTTGATTGGAATTAAGCCTGAATTAAGGTTTTTGTCTTATTTAATGGATTTTAAATTGTTTTAATTCCCTTTTCACTTAATTAGGGTTTTGAATTTGATTAATTAGACCTTTTATTGAATTTTAAGCTGACTTAAGTGGGTTTTAAATGGATTAGGGTTTTAATTAGATTTTTAAATGGATTTGATCAGATTTTATTTAATTAGGGTTTTTATTAGGGTTTTATGGGATTTGGGTGGATTTTAATTGGATTTTGTGGTTTATGGATTTTATTTGTTAAATTAGGGTTTTATTGGATTTTTAAGTGGATTTTGACTGGATTAAGTGAGCTTAGGTTGATTTGTGGGATTTCAGGTTTAATTGGGTCAGGTGGGCTAGTGTGGACCTAATTGGGCTTGTGTGAGCTAAGGTTTTGGTGGTTGCAACTAGAGTATCATCTGGAGAAGTCTACTGCCAAGTGACTTCAAAATCGATGTGTCTACACCTGTAAAACGACAATTGTTTATGCTTTTGGAAAGTATAGAGGAAAGAGCCTGTTGAGTATTTTGGATTACCGGAAAACTTATGAAGTAGCATGTAAGTGATTTCTTTGAATAATTGGAACCTATTTGTGACTTATTTGGTTAAACTTATTCGGTTGTTATGTTTGTATGACTTATTTAGTTGAATTTAATTGGATCTTATATTTGTATAACTTATTTGGTTGAAATTATTTGAATCTTATTTTTGTTATATTTGTTTGCATTTATTAGATGTGGACATATTTGAAACTTACTTTTGAGGTATTTGTATTCTATTAGGTTCTCATAAACATGAAAGGAGTCATTTTCTCATTTTTCATATATATCCATTTCTTATTTTCACTTATGGATGTCATCAAAGTCGTTTACAATAGAAGAGAAATAGAACAGAAGGAAGAAAATCAGTTATTTTATATTTTTATATCAATAAATACAAAATAGACATTTACATACCTTACAATCATTTATGAACTGGTACAATCAAATAAGATTATAAAACAAGTAGAATAAATTATTATTACTTTTATCAAAAAAACTAACTTATTTTCATAATCATTTTATTTATAATCATTATCAAATATTACCTATATTAAAATTAACTTATAAAATAATGTCAAAAGCTGACTTCTCCCGTTGCGACTCCTAAAACCGATATGTTGAAGGGGAATACACTGGCAACAACAGAAACACAAGTGATAATTAAAGGTGGGGAAGAGGCCAAGGAAAGTGGATACTTGCACCCATCACTAAGCAAGAGAAGAAAAGGTAAGGGTAAAGGGTGAGATGGAGCCTAGAGGAGAAAGGTGGCCAGGTCTTCTTCTACAGGCTGCAAGGTGTCATAGATACTAGAAAGAGAAAGAAAAGGCATTAGCGACACAACCTTTCCATCCTCCACCTTGCCTCCTCATCTTGATGAATTTAACAAAGCCATGTCCAGCTAGAAAGTTCTGCCACCCTGAAAGCTTTCATGTGGCATTTTAGCCACTCAGCCCCCATCTCCCACACCTAAGATTCCAATAGAGGATCCCTTGAAAATAGAGCATCGTTCCAAATTTTATATTGGGAAAATGGTTGATATTTTAAGAATAAGATTTAGTAATGGGGAACTACCTAATTGGGAACTCTTTCAGTCTATGTTTTTTCTTGTGTTCTTTGTTTTGAAATGTATCTTTCGGTATACTCTTTTAACTTTTGGTTACTGAAAATATAACATATTTTACGAACTTCCATCTTTGATTCAGCATCATCTATGATTAATTGAGCTTGGCGTATATACAAATTACTGAATAAAAGTCCATTTATGCTACTACGATGGTAATTAGATTCAGCCTTATCAGGAAAAAAAGTGATGATTTAACAAACAAAAACTAATATAGTCATCTCTCTCTCTCTCTCTCTCTAGAATAGACATTGGTCTTTAATTGGATTCCACTTATACCTACAACACACCCAGTTACCAAATTTCAGCAGACTAGTGTAGACTGAGAGTACAATAGCAGATCAACGTGGTTTTCAGAGTCTTCAAGTTTTCCTTTTTAAATCTCTGGAAGGTCTTATTGAAGTGGGAAGGTTCGATTGACCTGGTAAGGAATTGGAGGTTGCCCATTTGATAATTCGCATGTAAGATGGGTTTGGCTGGGGGACTTGTTAGGAAAGCCTTCTTAAAAGGTCGTTCTTCCGCTGGTGGGCGTTATGGCAATGTAGGCAACTCTTGTCCTAATTATAGCTTGCATTTTCTCTGATCTAATGAATTTGGATTTTGGGTCTGTTGATGAAGTTGGTCTGTTTCTATTAGATTGAACATAATTCTTGGTTCCGGTTCTACTTATTTCTGTTATGATCTCCTAGAACATCTTTATTTTCTAATTGCATTGCACATTGTTCTTAGTCCAATTTCTAGCTCTTTTCTGATGGGATCAAAATGATAGTTATATTCCGGCTGTTTTTCTTGTTTCTTGTTCAGAATTGCTCAGACGACACTTATTATGAATTGGGGGCAAAGTTGGTGTCGGTCTCTAATTCCATCATGGAGAGAAAAGTAATCCTTGATCTATAAATACATAGTGAAATTTTTATTTAAATCAAACAATTATTAACCCTTGATCTAAAAGTCTTAAAATTCAACACATTTTATTAAATTTTAATTAAAAATTAATAGTGAATATAACTCAAATTAAGATGAAACTTTGACACATAATAGATTATCTTAAAAATTTACTAACTATATAATTAGATTTTATTTAAAAAAAATAAAAAACCGGTGCCTACTAGAAAAATACCTTGTAGGCACCTACATACACCTTCTTTTGTTATGAATTTTATCTGTAGACTCCTCTAGTTGCTGAACTGTGGTTGATATATGCTACTCATTTTGAGCTTAGGGTAGGAACATAATGAAAATTAAAAATTTTGTATTTGGATATATATATTTGGAATAATCGTGGTCTATTACGCCCATTTATTGTTCTGATACCATGGTTGAATTTCCATTTTGTTTTTGGTTGGGGGTTGCTTCAGTTTATGTACTTATTTTATAATTATGGATCTTCAGCTATGGATGCATTCAGTTTTGCATCCTATGTTAGTTTATTTGAAGTTTTTTACAGGTTCTTTGTTATAGTTACTGTTATTTGGGTTTGTAAAAATATATTGGTAATTTATGAATAGAACTTAGAGATTATATTCAAAACAAAAATAACTTTACATGATCCAAATGGAATTGGTTTTTCAGTAATTTTGAGGCCTCTGCTAAATCCTGCCAAGATCCAATAATGGCTAGTGCCTGCCTTCATCCTAAAATTTAGATTTGAATGTCAAAAAATAATTATGGAAATAGAGCTTGTTGCAGATAGTCCCAATTATTTTACCCTTTCCAGTTGGCTGCTTAAAATTGGCTAAAAAATGGGAAGGCTTCAAGACCAGTAGAAAATAGAGAATTTGCATTCTCAGCCAAATTAAAGTTTGAAATTGTATAGAACAACTTCACAACCCTTTTTTCATCATGTGAGTTGATTGCATTATTTCATAAATATAGCATACCTAAAATATTGTTGTTTTGCCGTTTCTTTCCTGAAATCAAATTATTTCTTGTTCTTGTTGGTCTTAGGCTTTAGTTGAGTAATAGCTTGATTTCTGCAGGAAAAGAATGCTGGTGCTGAAAAAGGTACATGGAGACTGAGCAAGCTCAAATTTTGTGGAGATGATCCTGAGTCAGTTCTCAATGAAGAAGATGATTTGTTGTCCATTAATAGTTCTGAAGCTACCATTGTACAACCTGAGGAAGAAATTACAGATGAAACTGCAATGGTTTCAGTTACTGAAAGCTTTGGGAACATAGAAACTCATCAGTGTGGTGCTTCAAATGAGACAAACCATTCTAATGACGAAGTGAATTCACACACTAAGCCACTAGAGGAAGAGGATGCAGCAGTTATAATCCAATCTGCATTTAGAGGATTTCTGGTTTGTTTCCAAACTTTATGTTTGTTTTTACTGTAATCCACATTTTTCTTTAGTGTTGTCTGTGCAACTGTGCTAAGTTAAAGTTTCCTCACAAAATATCTATAGAGCAGAACGCAAGCCAGTGAATTCTCAATTCGAGCATGTATATTCTTTCGTGAAATTAGATAGTGTAATTAAATTTAAAAAACTTAGCAGAGCTGATAGACCATCATGGCCAGTTTATACTGTTGCTATCTATTCAGCATTATGGACTGGTTTGGCTGATGGCCACTCCTGTGTGTTTCTCTGTTTTCGTACATCTCTTCTGATACTTTTAATTTCAGGCAAGACGTAGATGCAAAGAGTCGGGTAATATTAAGGAGGCAGAAACGTCAAGTAGAGTTTCCATGTGCAGATCAACTGAACTTCATGCAGGAGATTCTGTAAAAGATCTTAAATTTCAAGCAGAAAGCATCGTACAACACAAAGTGCATCATAAACCAAGACCACAGATATCTCATCAGAAGGTAATCCTTGCAGAAAGTTACGGTCGTTATGATGATGTCATCCTTTATTTCTTATATTTTCTTTCAGTAAACTATTGTATCTTCTTTATGGCAGACAGCTTGTTATATAATCTGTACCTGTAAGAGTCATTTGGTTTTAAATTCCTGAGTCCAGTACATATTTTGCCACCTCCAGAGATATATACGAGTCACACAGCATGTAATGCATCTACTAGTTCATGCCGTATAGCAAAATGATAAACAAAAAGCAATATCCTGAAGGTAAATGAAAATAATTTGATTAATTTCTCTTACCCTAACATTTATTGTTTCTCCCTCCAATGTTGACTACAAATTCAAAAAGGGATTTCTATGATTTCTGTCCTCTATTTGTAATTAGGTAATGTATACCCTTTTATAGCTAAGAACGAGAAACTAGGAATTTAGCAATCATAATAGAAGGAAAGCTAAGAATCTTCTTTCTTAAGAATTACTTTACAAATTATAGTCTGCTTGTTAGGGATTTGGATATGATTCTATTAGTTGTATGGAAACGGAATCTAATAGATTTTTCTTTACCACCATGAACAAAGAATCAAACGACAAATAAAAAATAGAAAAAAAACAAATAAAAGAGAAAACACACGTAAACACACAGATTTATGAAGCAAAGAGAGATTTCACTATGATCAAAGATGATTACAAGGTACAAAAGATTGATAGAGAGAAAAAAAACAAAATTTCTAATCCTAAAAAGGAAGAGCTAATGGCACCAAAAGATTCTTTAAGGTTAGAAGATGAACTCTCTAAGGTTGTTTGTCTAAAACCACTAATTTTACCCTCATATATATAAGATAACTAGAGACACAGTGATAAGAAAATTACACATGTATCCTTAAAGGCTAATTTCTTAAGATAATATCCTAAAATATAATATTTTAAGATAAAATATTTCTAAATTATCTCAAGATAATATCCTAGTATAAAATATCCCTAAATTATCTCAAGATAATACATAGTTAGTGGACTCAGGATTCAGCATAATCATGCAGTAGCCTTACCAAATAAGGTTAATTCAAGGCACACATCTCAACAAATCTCCACATTGACTTGAATTCTCCCATATATATGGTACTCCTCTCTCTTCTCCAAACATGCTATGTCATTGTAAACACCTTAGTTTTGCGACTGATATAAAAAAAAACACTTTGGTCGTGTTGGAGTAAACATTCTAAAACCCAATTAATATCCCAAAATCCAATTTAACAACTCAAACCAGTTCAACACTATAAAATAAAAACCAAGCCACAAACCCAAAGCCCACTGGTGGTTCAAATGCTCAGAAAACAGGCCTAAAGTCTAACAACTAGGCTTTGTTATATATCTTTCGCATGTAATGACCGCATACAACCACAACGGATTGTTGTCACATATCACTATGTAATGTTCCAAACCCAGGTACGCTACCTAAATCATAGTATCACAAGTGTAGACACTCCAATTTTGAGACACTTGGCAGCAAGCTCCTCCAGATGATGTTCTGGTTGCGACCACCAAAATCCTAACCTACTCTAGCCCAATTAGGCCCACACTAACTCACTCTGACCCAATTAATCTTGAAACCAAACAAAAGAAATTAAATCCACTTAAAATCCATTTAAAAACCCTAATTAATTAAATAAAAATCCTAATTAAGTAAAATCCAATTAAACCCACTTAAATACATTTAAAACCCACTTAAAATCTAATAAAAACCCTAATTAAGTAAAATGAAATTAAATCCACTTAAATCCATTTAAAACCCACTTAAAATCAATAAAAACCCTAATTAAATAAAATCCAATTAAAATCCAAAATCGATCCAAAAACCCTAATTAAAACATAAAACCTAATTAAAACACAAAAACCCTAAATTAAAACCATAAACCCTAATTAAACCCAAATTCCAAATTAAAAACCTAAAAAGCAAAACCCTAAATCTATAAAAATTCCAAAACAAAAATAAAACAAAAAAAACCTAAAATAATTAAAACCCAATTTAAAACAAATTAATTAAACCTTAATCGTGAATTTAACATAAATAAAAGCCCAAAATTAAACCCACAAAGTCCAATTAAAAACTTAAAATTAAAACCTTAAAAAATCCCAAAATAAAAACCCAAAACCCTAAGCCCATTAAGCCCAACACTATTCAATTCAAAACTTTAGAAAAGTCAAAAATAATTCCGACGATCCTATTTTTCCGACGAGAACTCCGACGAGCAATCCCGAGGAATCCAGAGCAGATCTCAGCCTCTGTGATCTTTGCCAACCTCCTCCAACTCACGCCTAATCCAACGGCGTTCATTCGCTGAAGGGAGGAGGATCCACGGTAGAGGATGACCTCACCGGAGTATAAAAACCCCTGTCGTCGACGACCGAAAAAGAAGTTTGAGACCTGCAGCCTCCTCACAAGCAATTCAATGCCCTTCACCTTCGACCATCAACCTCCAGGAGCATCCAATCCTATTTTTCCAAAGCCAACCGCCGTCAGTGGGCAAACCAGAGCCACCGGAGCACCTTGTCGTCGACCTACCGCTGGAGTCCATGGGAACAGCCACTCAAGTACCTTTTCTTCCCTTCTTCTTCAATTCATCGCATGTCCCGTAGTTTTCTCGAGTTTCCCTGAACCAATCGCTATGGGGTGGCGCCTATGTACGCTGCCACCCCCATTTCGGCGATGGGTTCACCTTCTCCGGCGAACCCACGGCCCCTACGGAGGAGGGAGGCCCCCAAGGCTCCTTCCTTCCTCTCCTCCTCTTCTCCTCTCTCCTCCTCTCCTCTCCTCCTCCTCGGTGTCCCCCCTTTTACAGAGAAAGACGCCAGCCTGCGTCGTCGCCGTCGCCGTCGTCACCGCCGACAGCCACTCGTCGTTGAGAGCACGTCCGCACGATCCGAATGCTCCCGCATCGATCCAAGGACTCCGAAAGCTTCCCCGCGTCGTCTCAAAGCCCTCCACGCTGCTTCATCACTACCAGAGCTTCCGCGGCGACCCAACCGCCTCCACCGTCCCCGTCGCTAGAGACGGAGGTGGGAGGAGGCCTCCAGACCTCCTAGGGCCTCTGCGATGCCTCCGAGAGCCTCGTCATCCCTCTATGGTGCTCCCCTAGCCTGGCGTGCACCCCTCCGACAGTCGGACCGCCTCCAGGAGCTCGCCGGAGAGATCCCCGGCGGCGAAACACTGGCGATCCTCCGGTGATCTTCAAATGGGTCTTTTTAGGCCCAATTTCTTTAGTTTTTGATTATTACTTTTAAGTCCTTATTTTATTACGTTAAGGTCCTTTTTATTACATATGGTCCAGAACTTTTCATTTCAACCCCTGTAGTTTTAAAATATTTTTTATTTCTTTTATTTTCTGTGTGTATTTTGCATCCTAGACCTCAGGAAACTTCATAATTGCACTAACCAACATAAAATCCCAACTTTTATCACATTCAGGTCCAGAAATTTCGCATAAAAGTCCCTAGATTCACATCAAATCATTTTTGAACATAAAATTTACATTTTGACCCTTAAATTAATTCCAAATCCATCATTTAGGGTTTTAAATATTTTCTTACATGTTTTGGGACATTTTTCACTCATTGCATTTCATGTTTTGCATTTAATTATTGATTCCATTTAAAAATCATGTTTTCACTGAGATTTGATATTTAGCCTTACATTTTGGTCACATTTGCACTTACGTGTGAATCTTGCACTTTATACCCTGAACTTTCAGAAAATTATCCAAGTGCAACATTTACATTCCTGTGTCACATTGACATTGGACCTATCATTTGCTTGTTAGAATAGGGGTCATGAACATGTTTTTCATCCAGTTTCTCATTCCTCTTTGTGAATTTTGCATTTTGGCCCTTATGTTTGTCCTTTATTGTGTTTACATCATTTTGTTGATTTTCTACTCCATGTTTCTTACAAGTAACGTTTTTTAGACTTTTGGCACACATTTTAGACCATGCATCACTCCCATGCAAGCATTTATCACATCTGGCTAGGGAAATGACCAAATTGCCTCTATGCCTCCAATTCATGAGCGTGCATCTCAGTCTTTGCACTCAGTCTTGCATAGTCCATGTCTAAGTCATTCTTTAGAGTTTTTACACATTTAAGCACTTATCCATGCATTTCATATCTTTTTTCCTCACATTTGCATTTAGCGAGCTAGCATCTCATGCCTTTCTTTTGTGGATTTCTTTCTTCACTTTGTCTTCAGAATTTCTTATCCAATATCCGATTTGATTTGTTTTAATCTTACATTTCAGATTTTTGATTTTATTTGGATTTCATCGCCGAGGGTATATATTAACAGGCCTGAGGGTCGACATTGTCCCCACCACGGATTATTTTCCCCTTTTTGATTTTCATGACTTTCTCCATGATTCCGATTCACTTTATCTTCAGAGTTTCTTATCCGATATCCGATTTGATTGGTTTTAATCCTACATTTTAGATTTTTGATTTGATTTGGGTTTCATCGCCTAAAGGCATACATTAACAGACCAGAAGGTCGACATTTGTCATTACCACAGATTATTTTTCTCCTTTTTTATTTTCACGACTTTTTCATAATTTCAATGACTCGAGTTGACTTAGCTTGTCATCTTTTTGATATCATTATGTTTTTCAGAAGCATTCTTTAACAAAACCTCATCATTTCATGTGATTTTTTGCGATTTTGTCAATTCATGTGGATTTCTTCGCAGTTTTCTCACACTGTCTTGCACATCCATCCAGTCTTGTCATGACATACATATTTGCATGATTAGAGCATGATCTAGGTTTAATAAATATCCATCTAGCCTTTAGCAAGCAATTAAACTAGAAAGATCGAGTTTCTCGAGCGTACAAGAGTGTCTAACACCTTCCTCGTGCGTAATAGGAATCCTTATTCATCCTCTGGTTAGCAGACATCTAGCCTTCACATCTACACCTTAGGCATTCATCTTTTTTGTGGTTTTACTCGTCTTTCCCTTAAAAAACTAGGTGGCGACTCGTTTTTTTTTTTCTTTTATCTTTTCTTGCGCTTTCGCCATCTTGGCATGGCTGTAATCTCCTTTCCTCTGGGTTGGCATGGTCATAACAAGTAATTACAATAATTACAACATTATCTCAAAACTATAACTAATTAAGGTTTACCTCCAGGAATAATGTGCGGCCAGTGGTTCCTACACGAGCACTGGAACTAGACTACACCACGTGCACCTGAAAATCAAACAAAGCACGCATAAGTGACATCCAAGTCATGTCGTACGTGCCCCACACAGAAACCATGACAGAACAGCGAGAAAATACAATCCTAGACTATTATAAAATGTGGTTTTCAAAAATCTATTCCAAAATATCATTTCTTGTTCAAACATTTGGAATCTCTATCCAAAACTATGTCCTTTTTCAACAACTCATATTTTGTTTCTTAATTTATGCACCTTTAAAACCTTTTTATGCATTCCAAGAAATCCATATTCTCGATCAGATCCAGTCTAAAACATAGGGTCTCACAGGGCTCAAAACAAAACTATATTCATTGGCTGGCAATTGGTTAAAACATGATCCTCATTCGTTGCTAGAACCTGAAGACAAGGCACAAGTCTAATTTTAGCTAAAATCACACATTTTATTTCCACTTTTCTTATTGGTGTTACCTTGATTAGAGGTAATCAGGCGCATAAGTAGTAGATGAGGATATTATTTTTCTACCTCTCTGCACTGTCGCGGTGAAGTTTCCCGTGTGGGAGGACACCGCCTCGGCCAACAGGCTTCAATTTCAATTCATATGCACGGAGATATGTATTTCTCTGACATCCCATTGGTGACCTGAGCACCCAAGTTCATACACCTAGACTCAGCCTACACCATCTCAAATTCGGTAACTACGGTTGTATCTGACAATTGATATCATATTAATTTGCTGACACCAATCTCTCGTGATTCTACACTGACAACCACGGTTGTATTTAATAAATGGTTTCATATTAATTTGTCGACGTCAACCCCTCGTAGTTTCAGAACACATTATCATTTTCTTTTCAAAACTCTTGGGTTTTCTTTTAAAACGATTACACATTCTCTTTTCTTTGTAGGGAATCATTTCCATGCAAACATAACCCTCAATTTGGATCTCAGGTTCAAAATCATATAAAATCATGCATTCATATTCATTATTAGGTCTCATGCCTAAAGATCACATCAAACCAATCACTTAACAATTTTTTTTCATTTTGGAGCCTTAGGCCTAAAACCACTTTCAAATTCATTTATTTGGATTCCATATTTCTTCATGATATTTACATGGAAAAAACATCATTAATACATGCCCATTATCCATTTTTTCCATACACATTCATTCATATTGGCCAAGGACCTGGTTCGGCAAATCGAACCAAATCAGTATACTGAACTAGACATCAGACACCCAGAACGGTCGTCCAAAAATCTTTATTTTGGCCGACTGAATTTTCCCGAAACGGAAAATCAGACATTTCTGGTCTACCGAATTAGAGTCTCTGGTCAAAATCTGATAGCAAAACAGTATGTCGAATCCAATTCAACATACCGAAATGCCTGATCCCAGAATACATTTCCTGAACCCTAACCATGTGTTTGTCGGAATTGGGATCTCCGACGAATTTATCAAACACACACCAAAAATCATACATTAAACATGAAGTATAGACCTTCAAGTCTACTTCAAAACCCCTTAAACCATTTACAAATTCATTAAGCATGCTGTTCTGAATAAAATTATAAAGGCGTGAAACTCATTTCATAAGACTATAGCATGCATACCATTTCCTATCAAAAAACTCATGAAAATCATACAACTTAGCATGATCTCTACACATTCATACCGTTCATCACATTTCCATCATTTCTACTATTTTCTCATGATTTTACATGCTTTATTCATCATTTTCATGTATTTAGCCCGTTTTCTCCAAAACAAAGGAAAAGAAGGAAGGAAGGGGTCGTGTACCTGGATCGGCACTCTGGCAACCTCCACCACCACACAGTGCTCCTCCAGCAGTCCCTGGCCATTGGCAGTCGCGCACTCGAAGTTCCTCTCCTTTTGGGCACCAACTCCACCTCTATCTCTCTCTCTCTTTCATTTGCCACCGCTTTCTCCTCCCTATATATCTTCCCCCTCCTCCTCAAATCCCACTGGCCGCCTTTCACTTGAGTTGATAGTGGAGGAGACAAGACGAGCACTGGATCGTTTGTGAAGATGGGTACACCCATCAAGAAGCATCATGCTTAGGCTGATCAAGGTCCAACTCGGGTCTCACACACATCACACAATACTAGAAACACAATCATGGACCAACATTCAACCACACAGAGAGAGAGACACAGACACAACAATACCAAAATATCAAATTATCTATTAATAAATCATATTCAAATATTACAATTAATTTCATGGCTTACATTAACTGGATAATTAGGCCTACATGTCACACACTACGATGGGTAAGTACTGCAAATGCCTTGAGTCAATAGTGACTGTAGTAGGATCGATCGGTCCATTCACCCCTTGGACCATTGATTCATTGCTCCTTATTGATTTGCATGGATTTAGGTGTGTACCTTGGTATGCCTTGACCTCCACATTTTTTCTCCATATCTAAAATTCCAATCCTATCCTATTAAATCAATCTCCACCATCCATTTGAAACCAGTGGAATCCGTGCAAACCCTAACACTATAAGAACACACCCTTCTCGTATGTGAAAAGGGCCAGAGGATCCTCGCTATCAACACCCCAGAACAAACCCTTCACGTTCAGAAACACTCGATGGCCCATCCTCTCGAGAAGAGCACCTTTGTATCGCCACAGCCAAGCCAAACGAGCGACCTCTCTACCTAACCTTTATTATGTGTGATCGAACCCGTGAACCCTTCTATGATCAAGTGTCCTTC
The DNA here is from genome assembly GCA_024699735.1 of Posidonia australis. Lineage (NCBI taxonomy): Eukaryota > Viridiplantae > Streptophyta > Magnoliopsida > Alismatales > Posidoniaceae > Posidonia > Posidonia australis. The sequence continues at coordinate 12,521 of JAMKQA010247236.1, forward strand.
TTGGTCCTCGGCCATTTCCTTCATCCAGCCGTCATGTATGGAGTCATATGGAGAATCTCCACCGTGAGCACCCATGCTGGGAGGGACAACCAAGTCACTACACAGGTAAACTTTCGTTATCCCACCATATTTGAATCCTTTCTTATGTGACTCGGCTTTGGTTTCCTATGTTTGCATCATTTCCTATCAAATTTTCATTGGGTTTTACCTCTCTGTTACACCGTTATTGTTTTCCGGTGATGGATTCACTGTTTGTGTGAGGCCGTCAACCGTTAAGCATAAGCCGCAATCCATCACCACGTTCTACATTTTTTCTCCTTCCTCCTTTTCCTCACCTTCCACCATAAGACACAACCATGAGCCACGATTGAGTTCCTGGTGTTCACGGCTTGCACCATGGTCGTCGGATCCTAGGAAACCGTTGACACGTACGTGGAGGTGGGGAGGACGAAGCATGCATCACCGATTTTGTTTTGTGGTTTTCATCTACTATTTGGCATCCCTACTTGCTTCCTTGATGTTTGGTTTCCAGTTTTGAATTGAGAATTGAGCAAAGAAAGCTCGCTGCCTGAACGTGCAAAACTTGGTGAGCATGCCGACATCATGGGCTTCTACCACGTATGTCTCTCGTGGGTAACTTTCACGTATCACAACCACGTTTAAGGATAGCAGCTAGAGCACCATTGTTTCTGTTTTATTAGTTTCGATCAGATTTAATCATTTCTGATGCCCAATTTTCTACCTGTTTTATTTACAATTGCATAGCATCAAATATCGTGCCTACTCAGGCATACATTAAATACCATTTATAATCCTTCAACATGTCAAAGGCATATATCCTCGAGCCTCTACACATTTATAATGTCACACACATGAGTGGAATAACATTGGAAGATTGACTCGTCGAATGTATGAGGGTGTCTAACACTTTTCCTGTACGTAACAAGAGTTCTTACCCATTTTTCTGCCTACACTGATCTATGTGTTTATCTATTGGTATTAGAATTAAGCATTTTATTTCTTTCCTCACATATGCAATATTTTCATGTTTGATTTTTCTCATCTTCCGATTTTAATAGACTAGGTAATGACTCTGTGTCCTTGTCTTTTCTCTACCTTTATCCTTCATCTTTCTCCTCACCACATGGCATGTGTGGACCCATTCCTCGCACTTCGAGGTGTCGATCCCCACCATGTAAGGGCTGGCATCGAATGCAGCGGCCGTAAAGAGGAGCGTCAGTTGAGGCGTGGCGGAAGTTGGATCGGTAGCGGGAGTCGAGGAGTCGACGTTGGTGATTAGGAAGGAAGCATTGGTTAGAAGGGTGCCTCGAAGTTTATAAATTGGAGGCTCGATCCCCTGTGGTGGGCAAGAGTTGAGGGAGAAAGAGAGGAGAGAATCAGTGGGAGAAGAGGAGGATTATCGGAGGACGTAAGCTGCTCGTGGTCGTTGATCTTGGTAAGGAGGTTGTTGGAGAAAGGAGGAGATCATCGGAGAGGTATGTATGTGTATATGTTTCATTTGTTGAGTTTCGGTGGCTGTGCTTTTTTTGGGTTGTTGGGTGCAAACGAAGGAAGAAGAAGGATGAATAGTGTTTTCTTAATTTATATGTTTTGATTGGTTGTGGAGTAAATAAATGAATAGTATTTTCTTAATTTATATGTTTTGATTGGTTGTGAAGTAAATAAATGAATAGTGTTTGTTGTTTTGAGTTATTAGATTATGGCATAAAACTTCGATTAAGGATTTTATATATATGATGTTTTACAAAAACAACCATGAACTTATTAATAATTATAATACTTAAGTTTTTAGGATAAAATAAATGATGAAAAAATAAATGAATAGTGGAATGAAATAATTATATTTCTTTGATATAAGTTATCACATTTGCAACAATACCCTTATATGAAATATTTGAAGTAATGATCATTCTAACACTTTATTTAGAAATTAAGCCTAGGTCTATGATAAGTTACGAAATAAAGTACTTATAAATCTATAACAAATTGCATGAATTACTTGGAATTAGAGACAATATATATGGTTAATGGAGAAATTTACAAATCAACTTAAAATTTTAGTTTTAATTCTGAAGGTTGGATTTTTGCAAATTTTGATTGAATTTGTGCATATTCCTAAAAAGTTTTTATATTAATTGCCATATACCATGCTTTTCTACCATATTATCTTAATTGTATTCAGAGCCTAAATAGAATCCTAATGTTTCTAAAATAATTAGCAATTTCAATATACCTAAGATTTTGTAATTACATCATGGACTTAAACTTAGGAGAAAATTACATAAGACTCCTTGTACCTTTTGTTATTGAACAACTAAGGGAAATTTTACAACCAAGTCCTTCCATTATTAAGGAATTAAATATTAGTCTAATTTAATGAAAAGGATAAAAAGTACAAGTTTCTCACATTAAGATATGGAAGAAAGAGAACAGGGTCTTGGCATATAACTCTTCAAAATAATGACCATAAGGGAGATGCACTGGTTTGACGATGTTTAGTGTTGGATCCTATGCGGATCTAGTGGCAACGATAAGATCATAAGACTTAGATCTGAGGTCTACTGACTGACACAGGTTAGTATACGAAATCCTCACTAATAAATAAAGAGTGAAATAGAATATATAATAATGGGAGTGAGGATGGGTTGTATGCCAATTGAAAGACTACGCCATGTCAGTAGTGGATGGTCTAAGGGTTCCACTAAAAGACTGTAAGGAAATGAAAGTGAAAATATAGAAATTACCATTTTATCATAAATCTGTGTGAGGTTAGAAGCCCCACATGCATACTGAGTTTACATAAACTCATACAATGTTTTTGTTTCATGCAGGTAATTAGAGAAATATTCTTAGGATATTTGCATGGCACATTGCACAGTTTATCCAAGTACACATGGGACCCAGAGTGTCTTAATTTAGCATTGTGTTTTTTTCAAATCATGTAATAGTTATGTAATAGATAAGAGTTGAGCAATATAATGAATATTTTAATTTAGTATTGTTGTACTCTTTTATCTGTTCGTGATGTTCACGCCTACATGGAGTCTTTGTTATGGCTTCCGCTGGCTCGTGCAAGTGTAGACGTTACACACCACGTACGTATGATCACAATCACGTACAATAGAGCCAATCAAGTAAACATGTTCTTTAAACTTGGTCAATGGATGAGGCTTTACCATCATGTCAACCTCTTTAATCTCTTTTGCTATTGCTTTATACAATAACTTTGTAGTATAAAGAGGTTCCACTGTAAACTTTTGGGACAAAACAGCGTCTGAAAAACTGCTTGGCACTTTTGCATCACAACTCTCCTCGATTACTGATAATGCACGTGCAAACGTTGACTCTACGTATCTGGAAGGTGGCTTGTTCACTTCTCGTGCGTTGCAACTTGAAGCTTTATCTTTAGCCATACAGAACATAAACAAGCATTGCTTTAGATGTAGTTGGTTCACAAGGATTTTGGTCTTGTAAAGAATTGTAGTCTTTTCGTACACGACTTTCTAGAGAATCTCATCCAACAAACAAAGTTATATACTTATCAAGGCTTTCTCATTTATCTCTTCTATCTCATCTTTAGTCATCTCTTTTGTCATCTTGTTTTTCCTTTAATGTCTTTAAAATTCTTTATTGAATCAAAACTACATGCATCTTTATTTGTCACAAATTGAAGTTGACATTCCGATTGTACTTCTTAATCTCAAATTCAATCGTTATTGTCGTAGTTGAATCAGATACTACTAATTGATTATTTGTTCGTGGTGCTAAAGAGGAATTCGTTGAGTTTTATTTCCGCACGACTAGTAGGATCCTATCCAAATTCTCAACACTGCAGATAAATGAAAAGTATATGCACCAATATAATATTAAAAAAACAATGATGAAACAAGGAGAACGAGAGACAACGTTGTTGGTTTCATCGAATGAGCGGACGTTTCCAATGATCGATTTGGGAACTCCGGTGAGGTAGAACGAGGAGGAGAACCGAGGTGAGTTTTCTTTGATGATATTTTCTCTCCTTCTCCTCCTCTATTTATAGAGGAGCCAAAACCCTTCCACCTTCCTCCGTCTCCAACGACTCCCTCTTCCTATGGCGTCTGTTTCCGCTGGCGACCGAAAATGGTCGACCGTTCGTGCGTTACACGCACAAATTATTCCTCAGTTTAATGGTCTTTAATGACCATTTACCAACATCTCCCACTTGGTCATAAAGACCATGCACAAAATCCATACATAGAGATGTTACACTCCCACTCTCACTATCTGTGAAGTGTATAATTTCAATTTTCAATTTTCCACTCCCACTATTCATGAGAATGTTCTTCATTTCCATTATCCATAGACATGTTCCTTAATTCCATTAAATTCACAAACTTAATGAATTTTCCTATTGGAATTCCTTTTGTCAAAGGATCAGCAATCATATCTTCTGTGGGAATATAACTCAATTTTATTTCCCCTTCCTTCACTATATCACGAATATAGTGATAGTGTATGTTAATATGCTGTCCTCTTGATCTATTAACACCACTATGTACAAGACTTATTACCGCTTTGTTATCACAATACATCTCTATTGGACCATTTATTAAGTTGAGATTTAAATCATTAATAAATCTCCTGATCCAAACAGCGTGTGATGCAGCGACACTACAGGCAACATATTCAGCTTCCTGTGTGTATTTCGCTACACATCCTTACTTTTTACTTCCCCAAGATACAGCTGCACCTCCAAAGATGAATACATGCAAATCAACAACTATATAACCAAACAATTCAAGCTCATCTGCTTGATTAGTCAACTTATGATGCAGAGTTCCTTTCACATATTTCATTATCCTTTTTACAGCTTCCCAATGTTTTGTTTCGGAATTACTTTGATACCTGCTGACAACACTTACAACATATGCCAAGTTTGGTCATGTACACAACATAGCGTACATTAAACTTCCAACCACTTGGGCATAATGTGCTCTTAAAGGTTCTTTCCCCTTTCTAGGACATTGGTCCTTACTTAATCTTTTCCCAAAAACATATGGTGTAGGGGCTGAGGAGTAATTTTCCATTCCAAACCTTTTCAACACTGTACGTAGGTATCATTCCTGATTTATACTCAGTATTCCAGATCCCCGATCTCTAAAGATCTGTATTCCAAGAACATAAGATGCTTCTCCCATGTCCTTCATCTCAAACCTTTTGCTAATTTCTTCCTTTGTGTTGTTCAATATGTCAGTATCATTTCCAGCAAGCAAGATATCATCCACATACAAGGATAATATAATAAACTTGCTTCTACTTTTCCTGACATATACACAATAATCTAATCTGTTTGAAACAAATCTCATTTTGACAATTACATAATGAAACTTATGATACCATTGTTTAGAAGCTTGTTTCAAATCATATATTGACTTATTTAATTTGCACACTTTGTCTTTATGTCCTTTTACCTGATATCCCTCAGGCTGTGACATGTAAATTTCTTTCTACAAATTATCATTTAGAAATGCAGTCTTTACATCCATTTAATGTAATTCCAAGTTCAAATGTGCAACGGTAGCCAATATAATCCTTATAGATGCGAATTTAGCTACCGGAGAGTATGTTTCTTGATAATCAATTTTCGATTTTTATGTATAACCTTTAGCAACTAACTAGACCTTATATTTATCAATAGACCCATCAACCTGTAGCTTTTTCCTAAATATCTACTTGCATCCTATGACCTTTCTGTCATTAGGTAAATCACATAATTCCCAAACATTATTCTTTTCCATTGAATCAATTTCATCATTCATGGCTTTAAACCATAAATCTTTTCCCTTTGATTCAATAGTATCTATGTATTTCATGGGTTCCATGTGATTTTCGTCTATATCTGCTATTAAGTATGAAGACTCAAAAGAATACAAGTGATAATCATTCATCCAAGTAGATTGAGTCCTTATTCTTTTGTTGCTAATAGGCTCTACCGGTTCAATTCTATTTTGAGTTTGTTCATTTTAATCTATTATTCCATCATTTCCATTTACATGCTCATTTTGGTTTTCCCCTATATTTTCCATAAGTTCATTCATGTTTTCCATATTTTGTTCCCCCTCAATCATAGGGTCATGTTCCGGGATTTCATTGAAATAGTTATCTCCCACTACAAGTAGTGGTTCTATTTCATTTTCATTCTCTTCCTTTTCTTTTAAATTTTCAAGAAAAGTTGCATCCCTATATTTAATGATTCCTTTTTCTTTGTGGAAAAATTTATAACTAAAAGAATTTTCACAATAACCTATAAATGTACATTTCAAGGTTCTAGAATTTAACTTATCCCTTAATTGACCAGGAATAAGTACATGAGTTACAAAACCTCATTTCCTCAAATAATGTAAATTAGGCTTAAATCCAGTCCACAACTCATAAGGTGTATTATGTATAGATTTTGTGGGTATTCTATTTAACACAAGGTTTGCTGTAAGCAAAGCCTCTTCCCAAAATCTCTTGGAGAATCCTGAATGTGACAACATGCATCTAACAGAATTCATAAGAGTTCTGTTTTTCTTTTCCGCCACATCATTTTGTTGTGGAGTATAAGGTATTGTTGTATGCCTCTTAATTCCATGCATTTCACAAAACAGTTCAAATTCCTTAGAATTATATTCTCCACCTCTATTTGACTTTAATACCTTAATATTTCTTCCTAATTGTTTTTCAACTTCCGACTTGTATTTCTTAAAATAAGTCAATACTTCACTTTTATAGCTTATTAGATAAACATAAGTATATCTAGAGAAGTCATCTATAAAAGTTACAAAGTATTCCTTGTAATCAAGTGTTTTAACACTAAGTGGACCACAAACATCAGAATGAATTAAGCCCAATAATTCATCTGATCTATGTCCTATTCCAAATGGTTTCTTAGTCATTTTTCCAACTAAGCAATGTTGACACTTATCTAACTCCATGTCATTTAAATGAGGCAACAAATTCATTTTTACTATTTGTTTCATTTTATGCACATTAACATGAACCAATCTTAAGTGCCATAATTCACATTCCGATAAGAAGCACAATAGATAACCAAAAGCCACATCAATATTATTTATTTCAGTTCCAGATACAACAAGCTTGAACAGATTTTGTTCAGGTACAAATTTTCCTGTAGCAAAGACCTTCTTATCTTTTCCTATGGATACACATTTATTATAAAACCTGACTTCCATGTCTTTCTTTACCAGCATGTCCACTGAAATAAAATTTCGCCTCATGTCAGGTGTATAAAGGACGCCTTTAAGTACCATAATGTTGTCCTCCAAATCCAAGTAATAGGTGTCAACTTCTTCCACATCTAAATATGTATTGTCACCTATATAGATACGTTGTTCTCCAGGACTGAATTCTTTGAATGACTCCAATCCTTGTTTAGTTTTGGCAATGTGCCTTGTAGCACCAGAATTTATCCACCACTCATTTGTATTGGGAGTTACAACATTATTACATTCAGTGACACAAATAAAGACTCTCTTATTCTTCTATTCCGAGGTCTTGCCTTTGTTACCATCCCTATTTGGGTAATTTGTTCTGTAGTAACCAAATTGGCCACATACATGGTAAGAACCTTGTAGTCTTTTCCTTTGATTTGGCTTGAAGTTCTTGTTGTATCCATTCTTCCTCTTGTTATTCTTTTGCTTCCAGTGTGCAGCATTTGCTTCTTCTAGATTGGTTTCATATTTCTTCTTGCTAGCCATTATTTCCTGTTCTATGGTCAACCTAGCAGGTAGTTCAGAAAGTTGAATAGGATTGACTTAAGAGATGTGGTTACCATATCATAGCTATGTGGGAGACTATTTAAAATTGTAGTTATTTGCAGTTCTTCAGGAATAGGGGTTCTTACAATAGCAAAGTCCTTAGCCATAACTATCATACCATTTATATGTTCCACTACATTTTGTTCCTCGAGCATTTTGCAAGAGTTGTATCTTTGAAGGATAAGTTGGGTTGTCATTTCAGTTGTTTTATCATATTTTTCTTTCAAAGCATTCCACAATGTGTAAGATGTAGTGTATATTTCAAAACATTTTAATAAATTATCTTCCATAAACATGAACATAAGGTTTTTAGCCTTTTTGTCATCAATCTTTAATTTTTCATGTTTTTTAATTTCCGCTTCAGAAACGTCATTTGGCAATTCCGGAGGATTAGCTTCTATAGTATATTCAATATTGTCACATTTTAGTACATGTCTAATTTTTCGGTACCACATCTCATAATTAGTCTCATTCAATTTCTCTATCCTAACCAATTCGGTTATGAACAGTTTGTTAGCCATTAAAACTACAACAAATAATAAAATTCTAAATGTAAAATTTGCTATTTAAATGTCCGCAAGAAATTTAATTCCAAGGATTTATCCAAATAAACTCTATTATTTGATAAAGTTTAATTCCAGAAATCAAGTAAAGTTCCAACTTCCAACTTAAATCATGCAAGAGATATAATTTTAAAAAATCATGCAAGATTATTATAAAACTTTAAAGCATGTAAAATAAATTTTAATCAAAAAGTGAATTCCTATCAACAATATTTTAATTTTCAATTCCAATTAATCAAGTTAATTTATTTTCCTAAATTAAGCATGCATTTGTTAAAATCAGATTATTTTCTTAAACATGCATTAATTAATTTTTATTTTAATCATGCAAAATCTATTTAACCAAATAATACCATTCCCCTTATATTTTTCTTTAAAAAAAAATTCTAACCTCCACCGAAGACCAAAGAGGAGGAGAGGGGGCGAAATCATGCGGAGGCGAAGCGAGGGCACGGGCGACTGCTAGGAGCGACGCGCGATGGTGGTAGCGTCGGTCTGGTGGCGGGCGCATGCGATGGTCGATGATGGCGGCGTCGGCGGACAAGTGGGAAGCAACGGCGATTCGCGGCGTGCAGGAGGTGGCAGCAGCGACAGGTTTGCCCTTGCGTAGTGGTGGCGGGCCGCGATCGACGGCTGCACAAGCGATCTGGCAGCGACAGCGGTAGAGGGGATGGTCGCGTGGAGCGGAGCAAGGGCGACGCAGCGGCGGGTTTCGACGTGTGCACAGTGACGGGTCTGCGCAGCGAGTGCTGCGTGGGTTCGCGTGGAATGAGCACCGGCGAATGGGGGTTCCAGGGGCGCGCGGAGCAGCCGTCGCGCGTTCGATGAGGAGAGGTGCGGACAACGGCGATGTCCCGTGGATAGGGGCAGCACAGTGGCTCTGATACCACTTGTTGGTTTCGCCGAATGAGCGGACGTTTCCGGCGACCGATTTGGAGGCTCCGACGAGGTGGAACGAGGAGGAGAACCGAGGTGAGTTTTCTTCGATGGTATTTTTCTCTTCTTCTCCTCCTCTATTTATAGAGGAACCAAAACCCTTCCACCTTCCTCTGCCCCTAACGGCTCCTTCTTCCTCCGACGTTTGTTTTCGCTGGCAACCGAAAACGGTCAACCGTTCGTGCGTTACACGTACAAATAATTATTCCTCAGTTCAATGATCTTTAATGACCATTTACCAACAAATGTTCCTGATGTCCTGTAAATTCCTGGAACAAGCAATGACGATGGATCCTGAACAACGAATAAGTCAGTTAAACATCCATATTTATATGCAGTCCATGACGGTAATTTAGTGGAAGCTCAGTTTTTACCTTGATGAAAATAATGTCTGATTCTAGCTCCTTTGGAAAGTAGTTCCTAGATCGGTCAATCGGAAATTTTATTAAAAAACAAAGTGTAACTGAAAATGAGACTTATCAAGCTGATAAACCGGACAAAGGTTTTAGAAAGTGGCTTGGAAAGAGAATTATATACTTGGTGTCGAACAAATTCTCGCGCTGGCACTCAAGATGGATCCCAAACACTGAAACTAATGCAGATGGTGTCAGCATTCACATCTATATGAAGTCCATGGCAATAATTTAGTGGAAGCTCAGTTTTTACCTATTGAAGACACTATTGTCAAAGTTTAGTTCCTTTTACAAAGAAAACAGTTACAGAAAATGGTATGCACACAGCAGTTTTAACAAGTTCCATTGGACTGCCAAAATGATGCTTCACTTGTTTTTTTCTTTTTTCTTTCTAACAATGCTGTTCACAGGAGTGGGACGACAGCACAGTGAGCATCAACATATCAAAGCTGAGAATCCAAAATAGACTAGAAGCAATGACTAGGAGGGAAAGAGCTCTTGCTTACGCCTTCTCTCAACAGGTACTACAAATACTTTTGTCACAATGATCTTTAATATCAATTATATTAATATTTTTTACCTAAACTGTTAGCTGAGAACTTGTTCAACCAAAAAAAGGTCGAACCAATGTGACTCACATAAGCCCAACATGGGATGGAGCTGGCTTGAAAGATGGATGGCCACTCGCATTCCGGATAATTCCACAATGGAAGATTGCCCGAGCATGAAAATTGAGCGAAGATCAGCATTTTTCAGGAAACAGTTTGATCTGGCCTTGGAAGAAAAGGAGAGTTGTGGTTCTAATGACTTCTCTGTGAGCTCCGAAAATGTTGTGGTAGCACTTTCAAAAGTCGAGGATGGCTATAAACCAGCCAAAAATAATTTGAAGGCTCAAAAAACAGCATCTCGAAGAAGTAACTTGCCAGGCTACCATTACATAACACGGTCAAGCAAGGTGAATTTTTTTTTCTACCAATCAGTCTCAATAATGCTCATCATTTGTTTGCTCTCATCAAATGTCTTATGTTCGCTAGGTGGTCAAGATGATTTCTCTGAGGGAAGCTGAGAAAGAAAAGAAGCACAAGCAGATGCAAGCAAAGAGGACAGGAGAAGATACTTTCTAAACCTGGCAAGATCAATTAACATATGTAAATGAGTTGCGAAAATGATTGTATGGAGCTAATCTTTGCTCTTCAAAGTGTGGAAGGCTAAATTGCCCTTCTATATAAACCTGTTTCGCAGGGCTGATGGCCTGAATCCTTTCCTTTTATCCATGTTACCTTGTGTTTGTTTATAAAAATATTACTTTTCATTTAATTGTTTTAAGAATTTATTGGTGTTTCAAGGCAGAAAAAGTATCAGCAGAAAGTAAAATAAGATTTTTAATTCTTGGTAAATTATATCTGTGACACAACCGGAGAAACAGATTATAGCTTAGAGCTAATCTATATACCCCAATGTCCTCAAGCACATATTAACATCCTTATGGTCGAGTAATTCGGTAACGTCAACACTTCTACAAGTTAGGCATCCCTTCCCTTTTGGTACTTCTTGAGGTGGAATATCACGATTAAAAATTGTTTGTCTGGTTCATTATTGATGATTTTCTGCAATTGGAAGTTTATTGTAAGGAGAACTCAGCTATTAACCGCACTGAAAAGGAGAATTTCCTCTCTGAATCTTAAGAAGAACAATGTATCCATGATTCTGTATTTCATATGTGATAGTTACAAAACTCGTTACAAAGAAATGTTGTATAACATTTCTCTTCAATATACAAGAATTTTTGACTTAAGGAAATTATAAGAAGCGGCATACTCTTTTGCAAGAGCACTAAGTTCCAATCACCTCCAATGTATCACAAGAACAAATACAGTGTTAGTTTGTGCACCTGTACCTTTACGGTAAGTGCAAAATGAGCGTTAGTTTGTTGTTGCTGCCACTTAGGCACTGCTGTCCTTAAATAATATTCAAAATGAAGAAGATCATATTCTAGTAAAAGGAATCTTTATTTGCAGAAAATTTAATTGACAAATCTTTCTTGGTGTGGACCTACACGGTACACATTATTTTTTTTTGTAATCGGTAAACTAATATTAATATTTTCTTTAACTATGCAACCACTATCAAGAGTTAAACAGTATGAAAACAGATTGTATCATAATACATGCCTTGCGGAATCATTTGTTCCAGTCAAAAATTGCCTCAGTTCAACTGACTAGTAAAAATATTTCAATGACAAAATCATATTGTTTTCATTCGATTAACAGAACATTAATCATTGTAAAATATTATCCTCTGTGGAAGTTGGAGTAGGTAGGTTATTGTCCATCACAGACCGGGAATTGTGTGGAGCTGGTGGTGCTTGCTCCAATTCTCTATTCTGCTGGAAAGCTGATACTGAGTAGAGGAATTCATCTTTTTTAAATCCTGTACCTAAATATTCTATCCAACATTGTATCAAAGAAATAATATCATTTATAAGTATATTAGGGTTTTTACTATTTCCCCTGAAGATTCTATTATTACGTTCCTTCCATATGGTCCATAGAAAAATTTGAATAAAGGTAAAACAGCCTTTTAGAGAAATATCAAATTTCAGAATAAGTGGAAGTGTGAATAAATCTACAATTGAGAATATTACAGGATACATAGATCTAAGAATGAAAGCATTCCAGATTGAGCAAGCAAAAGAGCAATGAATAAATAAATGATTAATAGTTTCCCTATGCCTCTTGCAGAATATACATAAGTCAGATTCAATCCATCATCTTTTGCAAAAATTGTCTTTAGTCAGTATTTTATTGCAGAGAACCAGTCAAGAAAAAAGTTTAACTTTGATAGGGACCCAACTATTCCAAATTGCTTTAGAAAATTGAAATCTGAGTCCTCCATCATTCAATATTTTATAACAGGATTTCACAGTAAAATTTTCATTGGTTGGGTTCTAAATCATTGTATCATCTTCAGGAGTTAAGTGTGTATTGTTTAAATTTTCCATTAAGTAATCAATTTGATCCTGAGTAGATGCAAAGTTGGGATATGTCATGCAACAGGTGAATAATCTGTTAAAGTCTGCTCTGAAAACCTCTAATATTTTTTTAATTGAAGCTTTCTTGTATTTTGCCAATTTGTATAGATCAGTTAAGACATCTCTAAGTTTTTTCCCATTCCACCACCTATTTTCCCAAAAAATTGTACTATTTCCATTTTTCACTTTAAAGGAGGAAAAACAATTGACAATATCAAAACAGTCTTTGATTTCTTACCACAAAAGGGAAGATCTACCAGCTGATGTATTTAAAAGAGCACCAGGCCATGTTCTTGATAAGTACCTAGTTTTTATTACTTCTTTCCATTTTAAAGAGTAAGAGCTAGATAGTAGCTGCCAGAGCAACTTAGTTTTTAATGCCAGGTTGAAGTGTTTGTTATAATACCCCAATCTTTTTGGGTTTTTGGTCTGCAGATGAAATCCCACTTAGCCAAATGGCAGGCTGTATTAGAAGATGAGTAATAATTTCAAAAGAATCTGCATCTTAATTTGCCAATAACTTTCTCCACCTTAGTGGGAAGGTGTAGAACTGAAAGATAATATGTAAGGATGGCAGATAAAACTGTATTTACAATGGTTAGTCTTCCCCCTAAGGATAAGTATTTTGCCTTCTAAAGAGATATTTTTTTAGAATTTTCTCAATCACTGGGGACCAGTCATTGAAATTAGCTTTCCTCAAATGTAAAGGTAATCCTAGGTATTTAATAGGTAAGCCTCAGTAGTACATCCAAGGATGTAGGAGGATCTAGTGATGAGGTTGTCTGACACTCCAATACCAGTGAGAGAAAACTTATGAAAGTTAATTTTCAATCCAGAGTAGGACTGAAAACAACACAATATTCTCTTAATATTTATTATATTTTCCTCTCTTGCAGATAAAAATAGAATAGTATCATCTGCGTATTGGATATTTAATATGTTAGGCCCTCCATTTTGGAATTGTATTCCGGAAATAATTTCATTATCTATCGCAAGGGCTAACATCCTATTTAGTATATGTGTGGCTACAATAAAGAGAAAAGGGGACAGGGGGTCTCATTGTCTTAGCCCATTGGAGGCTTTGAAATATCTCTTAAGGGAGCCATTCACTAGAACAGAAAACCTGACTTGATTTATGCACATTTTAATACAAGTGATCCATTTAAATCTACAACCTAAACCTTTAAGAGAATCTAATAAGAAATCTCAATTGATGATACTATTCTCAATGTCTAGTTTTAAGATAAACCCAGGAATTCTAGCCATTTTCATATAATGCAATGTTTCTTGAGCAACCAGAAAACAATCTCCAATGTACCTTCCCGAAAGAAAAGCACATTGAGAATTATCAATGATATTGTTAAGAGTGGGAGTGAATCTAGTTGCTAGAGTCTTTGTTATAATTTTGTATATACTAGTTACTAAACTAATTGGTCTAAAGTCCTTTATATTTTGTGCACTCTCCTTTTTTGGTATTAAGGAGATAAAAGTATGATTAATAGGAGCTAAGTATTCTAGATCAGAAGTAGAGTGAAGATGTCGAAAGACTTCTAGAATGTCATACTTAATGAATTCCCAAAAATGCTGAAAAAAGCAAAGTGGAAATCCATCTGGGCCTGGAGCCTTTTCCCTAGATAACAGTCCAATAATTTTATGTATTTCTTCCATGGAGAATGCATCTTCTAGAACCTCTGGATTCATAATCTTATTAGGTAACAGAATATCCTAGTTCAGAGAGGGAATAATTCTTTTGGGTTTATTGAATTGCTAGATAAAATGTTTTTCTATTTCCTTGCATATTATAGATGGGGAGAATATCAGATTGCCCCTGATATTAAGGGAGTGGATGGCATTTATTCTCCTACGATATTTTACCATATTACGGAAGAATACTGTGTTTAGGTCACCTTCTTTAAGCCACTGGATTCTAGATTTCTGTTTCTAGTAGGCTTCTTGTTCTTGAAGTAGTATATAATGCTCAGCCTTAAGTTCTCTTTATTTCCCATAGATTATCCTGTATCATAGATGATTCAGCTAGGGAATCAATGTAGGAGATCTGGGATTCAATGGTCATCAGCCTATTTTTTCTTTCTTCCCTAACTGGGTCAATCCAGCTTTTTATTTGTTTTTTCAGAAATTTCAGTCTGTATGCAAATTTGGCCATAGGAGATGTGGAGACACAAATAGTATAGGATCTTTGCCAACAATTCTCAATGAAATTAGTAAATCTTTCAATGTAAAACCAGGATTTATAAAACTTAAACGGAGAGGGACCCCAGTCTATTGGAGTAGTGTTGAGAATAATGGGTATGTGATCAAATACCACCCTGCCCTTTCCCAGACAATAAGAATTTGGATATTTGGTTTACTAATCAGGAGAGATGAGGAATCGATCTAGTCTAACCATGGTAGGCTAGGTTTCAAAACTATATCAAGTGTATCTACAATTGTTAGGAGACATATCCAATAAATAATGGCTCTCAATAAAATCATTGAAACCCTTCATGGGAGGTGAGATGCCGCATCTAGAAGAATGTTCATAGGAATATCTTATTAAATTAAAATCTCCTACTAAGACCTAGTTTGAGTTGACCATATTACTGAGGGAGTCCAGTTCCTCAATAAAATCTACTTTTAATCTAGGATCATAGGGACCATAAACTCCTATGAGTTACCATTCATAATCATCAGAGTAATTTCTCAATTTCAAGGAAAGACTATAAGTTGCAACTATAGTATTACATAATTTATAAATTCTGTCATCCCAACGTATGAGAATTCCCCAGAGACACCCAATGAAGGGAGAAAGGACCATTGATTAATAAAATCTCCTCCTAAAGTTCTTAGGAGGTTGGGGGAGAAGGATTCTGACTTAGTTTTACTGATTATAAGGGTATTACTTTTATTTGATCTAACAAAATTTCGAATAGCTCTTTTTTTTCCACAATTACCCATTCCTTTAATGTTCTAGGCTGAAATAATCATTTAATTTTGAGGAGATATATAAAGAGAAGCAAAGTTCTCAACCAAGCAGGAATGATCATTAAGATTTATATGCGTTAATCCCTGATCCTCTCTAACAGTGCTAAAGAAAGTCTTAACATCTTCTAGGTTACTTAGAGATATTCCTATTTACCCAAAAAAAAATTTAAAATGATCATAAGAGTTCCAAGTAAGAGCATCATTCAGTAAATGATTAGTATTGTCTTCGGTATTTGAACAAATGGAATCTGAATCATGTAAAGTTGTTGTGCTGCTTACTGGGAGACTATCATGCTGAATTGAATCAGTAGAATAAGTGAAATCAGTATTACCTGGGGCATGGATAGGAGTTGGAGGGTGGGTTTTAGAAGCATCTTCATTTGAGCAGCCCAGATCATCTTTCTCCAAGCAGTCATATACAACTAGCACCTTCTTGAATGTAGGAAGGATACCAGTTGAATTGGTAGAAGGTTGTAGGTTAGGACTGGTAGATCTAGCCCATACATTTTTACCATTTCTGGAATTTTTACTACCCTTGCCTCCTTTCCATTCTTTGTTGTTTTTAAATGGTTTGCGAATAGGGTTTAGACCATTGGAGCCTGATTGCACTGAAGAGGGCTTAGTGGGCCAAGTAGGGAGTGTATTGGAAGTGATTGCAGAAGAAGAACAAATGTCCCAACTACATCTAAATTTGATTGGATACATGATTTTCCTAAATGTGAAATATCTGCAGTCAGGGATATCTTTGCCTAGATGAACCCTAATTCTGACTCTAGAAAACCCAAGGAATTTCACATAATTAATGAATATATCAACTTCCAACAATTCAGCAAAATCAGAAACCATATGATGAAAGATGTCTACATTCCAAAGATGGTGGGGTATTCCTTCCAGTCTGATCCATACCCCGTTTTCTTTCAGAGTAAAAACCTGCGTTGGAGTTGGAGGACCATGGGATGAAGGAGGCAGATATCATTTGAAGAGATGAGCCATACATGTTAAGGGTTTCATGGAGGGAAATACCAGAAGGAACTTCCCAAGGGAAAAGGTCTGCACCTCCACTTTAGAGGTGTCGGACCAACAAGCACGAATGTGATCATCTAGTGCCTCCTTAGTGAGATTGGGGAAGTGTGAGGTCACTATAGCACTGTGTGATAAAGACTGATAAAAGTCACACACAACTTTAGAAGCGGGTAACAAGGTTGGGTTGTGAGGGGAGAGACCAATCATATTGTGAGGGTGGGGAGTGGCGGCTGAAGATTCCTTAAAGAATTTACATAATGCTACTGAGTGAGAAGGAGATTTACACTTAAACAAACACCTGTGAACTTACAAAATTTTTTGACATGTCCTCGTAGACCACAGTTAAAATACCTCCCCGTCGAATGACAAAAACTTACCCAGGGGGCAGGACTTCTTCTTAGTTACCACCTTCCAATCGCCACCCAAGTCCTCTGAAGCTGAAGAGGAATTGCTAATGCAACACGAAGCACCACATGCACTAGAGGTAAAGTGAGGCTTAACAAGGGACGAGAGGACTGAAAATCTTGTGCCAACGCCCAACGAGGAGATATCTCTCGCCAGAGGGAGGAAAGGAGGGAGAAGAGCTGCTGAAATGATCACATATGTTAGAATGAATCTTCTTGTCAGAGATTTTCTTCGCACTGGAAGAAAGCGCACTGAATGATGGAGAATAATAAAGTGGTTTCTTATAAGGTTTGTAGGAGATATGCATATTTTTAAAATCATGAAATGATGCATTACTATGCGCATTTATTGCTGTAAAGAGACCGTTGAAGTAATCTTGAGAATCCAAAGAGTCCGTCGAAACACAAGGGTTATTATTTTCATCATTAAGAGAAGATTTCTCGAAATATTCGAATTTATTACTATAAATCGCAGTAATAATCGATGGTTTATACACTGTATAATCCCACACAGAAGACGAAGATGCTACTGAGAGACTGACACCCATGTTATAGCCTGGGGAACCTGCCCCTTGTGACTTCCCTTGACTTACAAGGGAGACGATGGTCCGACGACCACCGATCGGCGTAGGAATCGCCAGAGACGGAGAAGAAATAAAGCTAAAAATTGCATCAGAGAAAGTAGAAATAATATTATCTATTGTCAGACATGAAATCTCCGGTAAATCATAAGATTTAAACCTGCTCTTATCCAAAAAAACTTGATCGCAAGAAGAATTACAGGAAGAAATATATTCATATAGAGATTTCTCTAGTTTTTTGCACCTCTTACTGTTATTACTAGCAAGATCAGAATAGTAATGCACAGAAAAGTGATTATTTTTCATAGCAGAAACCATATGCATTATCGCATCAAAATAACATCTATTAAGGTTACACAGCCAACAAAAAGGTATTTTTAGGATTCGAAAGAGAGTGTCAATGATCAGATCTAGCCAATTCCCAAATATAGTCCTAGAATGGGACAGAGAATCAACATTGAACTATAACAACAGAAACCACCCAGACTTAGGCTAATCCAGTCTCGTTCCCTTCGACCGATCGTCGAAGGTACAAAACAGAACTGGCTCAAGGGAAGAACCAGAAGTACGATCTGGTTTTGCAGAGAGGGGGGAAGAGAGGGTCTTCCCAGATCCGTATACCTACGCGTATGTGGTCGATAAGGGAGGCAAAGTTTTGCCCGATCGACGGGGGGTCGTAGATAGAACGGAGTCATCAAAGCCATCCTCATCAAGAAGACGACATTTGAAGGCCCCCCAGTCAAAGCGAGTTGCATGGCGAAGCAGATCGCAGTGGCGGGGATGATCGGAACCCTTCCAGAGGTATTTTCACTTTCTCATGTTGCTCGGTACACATTATTGAAACCAGAAAATCTCAATAACTTTATGCTATTTTTTTCATCTTCAGTGATTGAAAATTGGTGTGCACTTTTACATCCAGATGAGAAATATCGATTGAATAAAAAAGCAGCTCTCAAAATTTCATTCCAACACAGGGCCAGCCAACTGTTCTATTTGTTTCTTCTTTCCTAAACATATACCGCAATCTGCATGACTGTTGCATTATCAATTTATATGTACTTGCATGCTCCTTTGCTACCAGAGAGAATTCATCTTCATATTGTTTTGTTCCATCGACCAATAATTGCCAAATGAATGCACCAGCTCCAGCTTGTCCTTTCTGAGCCGACTCATATATTTTGTCATAAACCGTCTTCAACAAAATATCTCTGTCATATAAGCCTTGTTTCTTAACATGCAAATGAGAGCCAACTTCGGTAAAAAGAACCGGTTTCTTTAGAATATATTCACTGTCATTTACATGAGAATCCACCCACTTTGCAAGATATTTTGCCTTATCCTCTAAACCAGCATTAGGAAGCCTAACAGAAAGCAAAAGGAATCACAAATTCTTGTTAATGGGATCATGAAACTACAAGATTGAATTCATACCAACCAGCTATCAGGATATGCATGGACTGAAGCAAAATCAATATGTTTGATTGCTGAATTCTGTATAAAATCTGAGCCGAATGATGCCGCCCAGTCACCAGGATTTGCCATCAGCTTTTCAGGTCTTTTAGGCCCATAAAACCCTTCAAGTCCAATTGTAACAAGGTGCTTCTCATCCAAAATTTTGACATATGAAGCCATCTCTGCAATCCATGCCTGTAAAAAGGAAACAAAACTAAACAAATTTGCCTTGAATCCAGGTTGAAGTTTGAAGAAAATCATAGCATTTTCTAATTAAAGAATCACTTGCTACAGTAAGTATAAGTTTTATTTGCAATATGGGGCAAAGGAAGTTATTGTTACCTGGAGAACAGAGGCAGATGAGTTGGACACACAGCGGGGTTCATTCATAAGCTCCCAAGCAAATATAGCAGGCTCATCAGTATATTTGATACCACTATATGAATTCTTCCTTGTCAGAATAGCCTGCAAGGTATATTACAACATAATTTAGATAGATCGAACAGTCTAGCTAGTAGTTGGTGCTGCTATGCTCTATGACATCATTTAAAGTAAAAAGGATGAAACAGACAACCGATGCAATGATCATCGTAGACTTACAAACCAGTTGAAATTTTGTTGATGTGAACATTAAAAAAGGATGCAACCTTGCTTGTCATATCTGCAACTAGGCGAAGAAATATTTCCAGAGAGTTCAAAGATATTAATGTAAACTAGCACGGATGTGTCTAATGAAGCTCAGGAAATTCAAGGAATTGATGACGAAAATTAGGATCGATATAGCTGTATGAGTAGCATTCTATTTTCAAGTTAATTTTGGAGATGAAGTAAGCTTTTCGTATATTTCACTTTGTAGCTAATATCAATGGCAGCCAACCATCCATGCACAGACTCCTTTAGCATTCATTTTTATCTTCCTTTCTGTAAATTTAGCAACTCAAATAACAAGCCAAAAGATAAAATAGAGAAAACAAGAATAAGAATTTCTACCAAAGCTCAGGATAATCAGAGAATTGATGGGAAAAAATAAGGATTTTGTGGTGTTGTATTCTGTCATTCTTTTCGTATAGATGAGTTGAATTTTGAGATGATGTTTATGTTAATTCAACTTATCAGCACCTAACAGTTCACCCAAAGGCGTAATTTGTATCCATTTTCTATTCTAAAAATTTAAGCATATCAACAAATCCCAATCCACAACAAAGTCCACGGATGAAAACATCAACTGGAAGACCAGACTACGAGGGTACTACTTCATCGCCATTATCCCATTCATAGATTCAAACCAAAACGGAATAAGAAAAAACCCTCACCTTGACATAATCCTTGTAATAGTCCTTTATCGTCGGATTGGAGAAGAACGCATCACCCGAAGCCGACACATTGACGCCGGCCTCCCTTGCCCACTCCACATACTGCGCCTTCCCTCCATAAGCATTGAGGTTATTGACAAGCGAAAGGATCAGCCTCACATCCTTCCTCCTGGCCTCATAGATCACATAATCCAGCGCCTGTAAAACACAAATCCCGAACCAGAATCAGCACAAACAAACCATCAATTCCACCCAAAACCGAAACCAAAGAAACCAACTACCTGAAACACCCTCTCATCGAATATTCCGGGCTCAACCTGGAGCCCGCCACTACCATCACTGAACGCCCAAGTGCGGCACACCCCCATTCCCATCCCCCTCCCTATCCCTAGCATCTCCGACACCTTCGCCCTGTCCCCAGCCACAATAGCCTCCAGCAGCCAGTACGAGTTCCACCCGTTTACGTACGCCGGGTAACGCACACCACCACCGTCGTCATCAACGAAGAACCGCGTGCCGTTCCGGGAAACGAACCCCATCCTCGGCTGCAGCCACGGGATGGGGATCTTGAGGACGACGCCGCCGCCGCCGCTGCCGTAGAGGTTGAGGTAGAGCGCCGCCGCCAGCAGCAGCAATCCTAACGCCGTGTATCCTTTCCTCTCCTTCCACATCTCTCTCCACTGGCATCTGAATCGTGGACCACCGGACTAGGAAAGGAAGAACAGCAGAGACCAAGTCAAAGTTCACAAATATAGGAAGTTGAATGGTAAATGTAAATTCCCATCACGATTAGTATAGTACTGTTTAGTTTCTTCCTCCTATTTATTTCCCAACTTTCTCTCTCTAGAGTAGAAATCTGATTCCTCTATCATCATCCTAACTCCCTACGCACGCATAATCCCAACGACGTCAACACAACAACCTTCCGCTCGATTTCCCGCCAACTCAGGTATATAAAGTAAACACCTCTGCTCTCTTTCTCTCTCTCTCTCTCTCTCTCTCTCTCTCTAGGGTGTGTTTTTGATGGGATTCGAGCAGGTCGAGCTCTGGCGGCCATGGGGGACGAGAGTGGAGTGGGGGCGAGGAAGAGGGGGAGGAGCGGAGAGGATGTTAGGAGAGTGGCGGAGATCGTGATGGTACTGGAGGCGATGGGGAGGATGAGAGAGGGGAAGGAGCCGACGGGGATCGAGAAGGAGCTGGCGGCCGAGGCCAGGGAGAGGCTCGTGGAGGTGTGCACGGCGCTGAGGCCGAGTGATCTGTTCGCTAGTGACGCCGCCAGAGTCGTTGCCGGGGATCTAGGGTTTAATAAGGATCCCATTGGGGGGAGTCGGGCCGCTGGAAGGAGGATGTCCATCGCCGAGAAGCTCGCCAGCACCAAGAAGAAGGTATCTAATGTCGATAAATTAGTCTTTTTGGTACTGAAATGGTGATTTGCGTCATAAAATTGCCGAATTTGCCGTTCATTTTATAATCAATTGTCGCCTTTGTTGGTTACAATTTATTTGTAGTGTAGTAATGGCAAAATTATTTGTGCTTTATGGTTGTATTTATGGGGTTTTGTTTTTCTAGATGGAGGATGCTAAACAAATCACTACGCAAACACCACAAAATCCATCTCCCTCTCAACCAGGGGTATTTGCGACGAAAACAGAAAATCGTGCTGCGGTCTTCCACGGTTCAAACAGGCTCTTTCCTGATAAACCAAGTCAGACACCAATTTCTGTTAGTACCGTGTTTGTACCTGTTGTGCCTTTAGCACATGCTTCGACGCTGGCTTCTTCTTCTATGAAACAACCACACTTTAGTGAAACTCCCCTGAGAGCATCTGTGGGTTCCATGGAAAGAGATTCTTCTATGTCAGCAGTAGCTCGTAATGCGGCAGGACATTTTAGAATGGATGCACACTCCTCTGGAACGCCTTACGTATCTAATGTTCAAGGTACTATCCGTTTAAAGGGATTCTTTTTTTAATCCTTTAGTAGGATCAACTAGGACAGAAGTAAATCATTGGATTGAATTCTTCTTTTTTGTATCAAGGTTATCAAAACCAGATTTGCTATCTCTGATTGTATGCTTTTCCTTTCTCTTTTATCTGTGTTTTACCATAACTATCTTACATATACAAGCTACATGTTTTTCTAACAGCAACTTCTCCTGCTACTCGCATACTAAAGAAAACAACTGTATCTCCAGTAAGATCAATATCTGCAGCAGTGAGCAAGCCTACTCATGTTACCAAGTTGATTGATAATGTTTTTCCGAAGGCTGAAAATGCTCATGCTGTTACTTCATTTCAAACATCTTCGCAAGTGAAAATAGAACAAGGCTCTAAAAGCTCCGCCGTTAACAACTTAGAAGGGAACATGTCTGTCGCACAACAGCCTCAACATGTTGTGAACCTTGTGCCTGCTCCTTCATCAACAATCAGCCATTTTGATATTGCTAAAACTATACAGAAGATTTTGCACCCCAATACTGCTGACCTACCTTGTTGGAGTCCACCCTCAGTTGATTACATGATCCAGCCCTTAAATTGCCAGATCTGCAAGATTAGCATCACTGATTTGGAAAGTTTGCTTGTTTGTGATGCTTGTGAGAAAGGAGTACACTTGAGGTGTCTTAAATCGTTCACTCAAAGAGCAGCTTCCAATATTGAGTGGCACTGCCCAAAGTGCCTTTTATCAAGCAATGGGAAGCCATTGCCCCCAAAATATGGTAAGGTCACTAGGAATATTGGGGCTTCAAAGGTTTCTTCTGGCACTGGTGGAGCTCACACTTCTTTAGAGAAGAGATCTGAAAATGTGGATGCAAAAGTTACTAATCAGCAAGTGGCAGCAGATCCAAACCCTAGTTCTGCAAATACTTTACATACTTATCCTGTGACAGCCTGCCATTCTCAGTCAGAGCCTGATAAAAAAATGCTAGTTGTGGGAGAAACGCAATGTAAAAATGCTTCTACAAGTGGATTACAAAAAGCAGATAATGCCTGTAAGGGGACTGATGCTTCTTATATAAAAGAAAATGCTCGTTCACTTTGTATGGATCTTGGTGCACCAGCAGAAAGTTCTAATCAGTGCATGGTAAATGGTGGACTTGTTTCATGCAATATGCAAGGGCAAACTTCTGAATCATCATCTGAACCAAAAGTTAAACCAACCCAGCACCTTGTTGAGCTGCCTATAGTTGATGTTAAAGTTTCTCATCAGTTGCAAAGTATTACAACAGCTGCAAATGTAGCTGAGATGCCCTTCAGAGAGATGGTTTCTAAAGATTTATGTCAGGAAACAAACAAATGTGCAGACGAAGAGATAAAGAAACCGCTCAAATCAACAGAAATGTCAAGTCCTATGGTTCATAATGAAGTTCACCAAGAAACCACGGATGATTCTCATGCAGTTTCAACTGTTGACGGTGAATATGGAACCAATGGCTATAAAGACATTGAATGGGTTGGGGCCACACTTGATACTGCAGAGGAGAAAATATATTACCAATCTTGTAGCATCAATGGTTTCATGTATAGTTTACAAGACGTCGTTCTTGTCTCTTCAGATGGTCTTGGGTTCTCTCCTGCAAAGCTTCAGGCAAGCCACAATCATGGTTTATAAATTCTTAAGTAACATATTATAGAAGTATTCTTAGGTGCTGGCATAAAATATCTTGCCACTCAACATTATCATTTCATTCTTTAATTTATAGTGATCAATCACCAATTGAACTTTTTGAAGAACATTTCTTCCTGTAGGTCCTGTGGGAAAACAGCAATGATGGGTCAAAATGGGCTATTGTGAATCGATTTTACTTGCCTAATGACCTTCCAGATTTCATTATCAGACCATCCACCCCTGAAAATGATGAAGTGAGATCTCCAAAGCAATGCTATGCTTGTCTTTTCAGTATTTTATAATCAGCCAGCAAGAATTTTTTTCATTTTAGTACTGACTCGGTCATGCCTATTGACCAGCATTTTTTTATCTTCCAACAATGACCTATCAGAAGTCAGAAATATAAATGATTGTAATGATTAAACAACAACCAAAGATTGTCAAATTTAGTGGCTGTTTAACATTTAGGTTAAACTCCACCGACACATTCTTTCAAAGAAATAGATTAGCATCGCAGTTATTGGTTTATGTTGGTGGCATCCCACCATCACTCAAAAATGATTAATACTTAAACCAAATTAATTTGTCAAATTTAGCAGCTGTTTAACATTTAGGTTAAACTCCACCAACGTGCATTCTTTCAAAGAAATACTTTAGCATCATAGTTATTGGTCTATTGCAATTGATAGAGTTATTATGTTACGTTGTTTAGTGGTTTATGTTATTTGGGTTATTGGATATCTGTTTATCTGAGAAACCTTATCTATGTAACCTCATACCTTAATTAATAGATAATATTCTTCTTTTTCTCAAATCTCACATAGTTCTAGAGCACGGGGAGAAACCTAAGTTTTTTTTCCAACACAACTCTGTCCCTGCCCTTCTTCTTCCTCCGCCACTCCTTCACCACTACCGAGTCTTCTCAGTCAGTCCAGGCCACCCGTCGGCGTTGTCCAGCCCTTCCAGGTTGTCCGCCTACCCCGTCCAATCCCTCTAGGCCGTTTGCTGGTGCCGTTTAGCCTCTCCAGGCCATCACCAACCATTGGCGATACCTTCTAGACCTTCCAGGCCAACTGATGACCAGTCTAGGGCTCATCGGCGTATGTCAGGCCGCCAATGACGCCTCACATCTCCTTCAGTCCACACGTAGGGGTAGTTCGGTCTCTCTTGTGATCTGGTATGAGGCCATGTTTTAGGCCTTCTTCACATCTCCAGTATCTATTATGTGTGGATACATCACATCCACATGGGGTGAGCAGTTCCGTTCATCTTTTGTATGTTTTATTTCTTCATTTATATTCAGAATATGAGCTCTTGGGATTCTTTGGTTAAGAATCTTAGTGGCACTTTTGAGAAATTAAATGGAAAAAACTACCTCTTCTGGTTACAAAGCTTCGAGACATTTGTAGTTGCACATTGGAAGTTAAAGCATCTCACACATTCACTTCCTGACAGTAAAGTCGACACGTATAAGGATTGACTTGTTGATGATGTGGCTATTGTTTCTTGGCTAGTTAACAGTATGGAGTCTTCTGTTACATAGGGCGTTATGATGTTACGCCTTATGAATAAGATTTGGGACACCATACGTCTCACATATGGCCATGAGAAGAATATCTTTCGGGTATTCGAGATATATGAGCGGTTGTTCACTTTACGTCAAGGTGATCAGTCAGTTCACGAGCATTTCACTACCCTTCGTGTACTCCTTGATGAGTTTGATCATTATCAACCAGTGGCAGTTGACATTATCCAGTTGCACCGTTATCTTAAGGAGTTTGCTATTGCCACATACATATCTAGTTTGAACTTGGATCTTGGCTTGCAGATACAAGGGCAAATATTGGGTGCTGACAGTGTTTCTGACTTACAGATAACATTTGCCAAGGTTCTTTGGATTTCCACAGCCACTCCTCATGTTGTCTTAGAATAAACAGCAATGGCAGCTCCACAAGGTCGTAGACGTGGTGGTTCTAGAGGAGGAGGTCGTGGATGCGGTGATGTTAGGGGACGACCATGATGCTCACACTGTGGACGTATGGGGCATAGGGTAGAAAAATATTAGGACATCATTGGTCGTCCTTAGATCGCGTATGTTACTACTGAGTCATTTACTACCACTTTCATCAGTGAGGAGCAGATAGTATCAATTTTTTAGGCTGATTATGAACGATTCTTGTAGCTAAAGGTTACTGACTCCACTGCCACAATCTCTTATGCTATTTCCTCAGGTACTAGTGCCCTTGTAACGTCTAGGGATATCTCCTGGATCATTGACTCAGGTGCTTTATCCCATATGACAAGTACAAAAATCCTTTTTATCCGTTTGTCTCAGTTCTCTGATATTCGCTCAGTGACCATTGCAGATGGTCGTTCCTATTCTGTCAGTGGGGATGGAGTTGTGCAAGCCTCTTCTCAACTAGTCATCGATAAAGTCCTTTATATATCCAAATTTCCAGTGAATCTTCTTTTCATTAGTGTCATTACAAAAAAAATTACTCTGTTATGTGACTTTTTTCCCTTTTTACTGTACTTTTCAGGATTTATGGACTGGAGGAGGATTGGTTTAGGCCGTGATCGACGTAATGGTGTGTACGTTCTGGCCCGTGATGATATACCTCAAGGTCTTGCATCTGTGGCATCTCTGTCTGAGTCTTCGGTCTTATAGCATCACTGGTTAGGGCATTCATCACATCAGAAATTAGAGCAAACGTTACCATGGGTCTCTGTTTCTCCATTCCAGTGTGAGTCGTATGAGTTAGGAAAACACCATCGTACTTCCTTTAAGTATTTGTATCTTGTGTCTAATAAAAGGCTGTTTGAGTTAGTCCATTGTGACATCTGAGGTCCTGTTAGAGTTCTGTCTGTATCGGATCATCATTATTATATTGTTTTTATTGATGATTTTTCAAGAGTGTTCTGGGTTTATTTGCTTAAGGATCACTATCATATGTTTGATGTTCTTAAAACTTTTATTATTGAAATAAAAAATCAGTTTGATGTTACTCCAAAGTGCTTGCGTATCGATAATACATTTGAGTTTGTCCAATCTAGTGTTCAATCTTTTTATACTTTTCTAGGCATTATACATCAAACTACTTGTTCCTACACCTCACAACAGAATGACATTACTAAGCGCAACAGTTGCACTCTTATGTTACACACGAATGTCCTAATATTTCTATAGTCTGATGCGATTTTCACTGTCACATATCTCATTAATAAGATGCCTTCTATATTCTTAGGAGGAGAAGTTCTCATTAGATGACTTTTGTCAGACAAAGAGTTGTTTTCTTTACCACCAAAGGTTTTTAGGTGTCTTACTTTTATTCAGGATCTTTCTCTTGGTCTTGATAAGTTGTCCTTCAGATCCGTCAAATGCATGTTTGTTGGTTGCTTTCGCATATAAAAGGGGTATCGATGTTTTCATCTTCCAACCAAACAATCTGCTGATGTTACTTTTATAAGACCATAATTTGGTCTTATGGTACTTAAGTCAATGTTGAGCATCCTCCTCTTATTGTTGATCTTTCGTTTACAGGTGCTATTCTGGATGTTCTTACAAATATGACGGAGTCGCCTCTTGTACAAGTATATTGTCGCCATCAAAAGACAAACCTACCACCTATGTGAGGCCCATTCTCCTCTGTAACTGGAAATTCACCTTAAACTACTTCTGACATTCCAATTGTACTTCGTAAGGGTACTCTTTTCTCTACAGTTTATCTCATTTTACATTTTGTTTCTTATGATTCTCTTTATCCTACTTTCCATACTTTTGTCTTGTCTATTTCCTCTGAGTCACTTCTCAGGAATTAGCAAGGAGTTCTATTACATTCTAAATGGAAGGCAAACATGGATGAAAAAATATCAGCATTATCAGATCGTAGCACTTGGGAGTTGGTGATCCGTACTGCAGGAACTACCATAGTTACTTGCAGATGAATATACACTATCAAGTACAACACCGGTGGCTCCGTTGATAAGTATAAAATACCATCAGTGGCTTGTGGCTTCACTCAGACTTATAGTGTTGACTATGAATACCTTCTCACCTATTGCACATCTCAACTCCATTAGAGTACTTTTATCAGTTGTTATTAATAATTCATGGAAGTTGTGCTAACTCGATGTTAAGAATGTCTTCCTATACGGCGATCTAGTGGAGCTGTACTTATGAAGCAACTTTCAGAATATGTTGCTCAGGGAGAGGATAGAGTATACAAGTTGAAGAAAGCCATTTATGGGTTGAAACAAAGTCGTAAAGCCTAGTTTGAAAATTTTAGTCAAGTGATCATGAGAGGTGGTAATGATAGGCGGGTTTTGGAGATGTGCAGTTGACTACTCTGTGTTCTATAGAAGGATACAAAATGTATGTGTCTTGCCGACAGTCTATGTCGATGATGTACTGGTGACAAATAGTGACATGGTAGGTATCAGCTAGATAAATGAGCACCTTAAGACACATTTTGTCGCTAAGGATGGGTAAATTACGTTATTTCCTTAGAATTGAGTTTGCCTATAGAAAACAAAGGATGGCACTGTCATAGAGATAGTATGTTGGGGTGGAAGTCAGAAAGTACTAACATTAATCAGACACCATCTTTTTAGGACACTACTTCAAAGTTTTTAGAGGATCCTAGTCAGTAGAGACGATTGATTAGTAAACTTACATATTTAACAGTGACACAACCAGATATTTCATATGTTGTCGGCTTACGGAGTCAGTTCATGCATAAATCCAGAAAGGTACACTAGGATGGAACCTTATGGGTTCTTGCTTATGTCAAAGATGCATTTGGAAAGGGATTAATGTACAGAAAAAGTGGTCACTTAGAGATAGAGGCGTATTCAGATTCAGGATATGCTGGAAACAAAGAAGACAGGAAGTCTACATCCAGATTCTACACATATGTGGGAGGAAATCTTGTCAGCTAGCGTAGCAAGAAGCAGAATGTAGTATCTCAATCCAATGTTACGATAGAAAACAAGTCAATGGCACAAACAGCCTGTGAACTAATGTGGATTAAGTGCTGTCAAAGTTTGATTTTACGGTTGAGACACTTGTTCCTATGTGTAGAATGAGAAAGGAAAATAACTATATTATTTTTTATAACAAAGAATTATAATTTTCTTTATATAGGAGAAGATATACTTAACCTACAAGTAACCTATTAACTAGATAACATAAAGATCCATATAAGGATCCATTTATTCTAACATTCCCCATCAAGCTAGAGCATCTAACATGCACAACTTGTTACATAAATGGATACAAAGAAGAAGACTTAATCCAAAAAAAAACATACTAATAGGACAATCGGACTATTGTATCAACACGTGGACTTGACAGGTCCACACAACGGCGACGACGTAAGATTAGAAACGTCAATAAGTAGCTGAACTACTACACCAACACGTGTGGACATGACTTGTCCACACAACAGAGACAACGTCTGAAAATCGTCTAAGATAAGTGTTTTTTCTCTCTCATCTTCTTCTCACACATTCTCTTTTCACTTTTCTCTTTTTTTTTTCTCTCAACTCACGTTCTTTTTCTCCTCTTTTTTTTCCTTTCACTTCCTCTCTTCTCTTTTTCCTTTATTTTTTTCCCTCTTTACTCCCTTTCTTTTTCCTTTCTTTTTCACTTTTTTTTCCTCTTCTCATTCTCCCCTTCTCTTCTCTCCTGCTCGTCTTCATTTTCCCTTCACCTCAGGGAGCAGCGACGAGGACGTCGAACTGGAAGCTGGGCAAGAACGAGGCGGACAACGAGAAGCGAGAGCTGGTCATCAGGGAGAACGGACAGGAGTACACGTCGTTGAACGGAGGAGACAGAGTTGGTGGTGAGAACAAAGCAAACGACCCGTAAGTCCACCAGCGGTAAGGAAGAAGACGGTGATCGGGCTAGACGATGATACGTATCCTCTCCCCCACTTCTCCCTCTCTTCCTTCTTCCTCTCCCCCTTCCCTACGGCGACAAGGCTGGACGACGTCGACGGAGGCCTGGACGAAACTGGTGGAAGCCTGGAAGACTGGATGGACCCGGCGAAGACTTGGATTGGCCGGACGACGTGGCAAAGTCGACGGAGCAGACGAGGGCATGGGAAGGAGAGAGAAGGGAGCTTTGGGGGGTTGGACATCTGGACACGCCGAAGAGGGTCTGGACAGTGTCGGAAGACAACAAGGTGGCTGAACGAACCCGGTGGCGGGCTAAACTGACACTGGAGGCGCCGACGATAGCTGTCTGAGATGGAGGAAGGGTCGATGGTATTGGAGGGGCTAGAAGCCCCTGACGGCGAGACGGGAGAGCTTGTAAGGCCCTACTGGCGGGCTGGTCAATGGTGGAAAGGTCGGTCGTCGCCGTCGACAAGACTAGATTGTCCTGCTGGGCTTGCCGGCACATCTAGAGGGTGGAGAAGGCAGGTCAGCGACGTAGGAAGGACCTGGGAAGGTGGGTGACGGCGTTGGAAAGACAGATCAAACTTTGGATGGGAAAGAAAAGAGGACAAAAAAAGGGAGTTCTTCCGTAGATCCGTCGCCACCACCGACAGTATCGCTGCAGGCGGTGGCGGTGGCTACTCTTTTTATCTCTTTTTCATAAACCCTAGGATTTAACCTAAGTTCTGATAATGTGAAATGAGAAAGGAAAACAACTATATTATTTTTTATAACAAAGAATTACAATCTCTTATACATAGGAGAAGATATATTTAACCTACAAGTAACTTATTAACGGGATAACATAAAGATTCATATAAGGATCCATTTTTTCTAACACTATGCATTGTGATAATCAAGTTGTTGTGTTCATTGTAAGTAATTTCACCTTTCATGAGCAGATCAAGTATATAGAAGTTGATTGTCATTATATTAGAGATATGATGATACAAGGAATTATTTCAATACCTCATATTCAATCATCAGAGCAGTTGACAAATGTCTTCACTAAAGGATTGGGTGTGGGGGTTTTTAACTCCTTATGTACCAAACTAGGCATGACAGATATATATGTTCCAGTTTGAGGGAGAGTGTTAGAGTTATTATGTTATGTGGTTTAGCGGTTTATGTTATTTGATTTATTGGATATCCATTTACTCTGAGAGACCCTATATATGTAACCTCATAGCCTAATCAATAGATAATCTTCTTCTTTTTCTCTAATCTCACAGCAACTATTCATATCTATCTATCTATCAATAACAGTGAGCTTGAAAAAAGAATTTATTTTTTAACATGTTAAGTGAGACAATAGGCTATTAGTAGTTATATGGGTTAGAGTAAATAGATCCTTATATGGATTTATGTGTTCTCTATTTATGAGGTTACTTACAAGTTTAAGTATGTATACTCCTATATATAGGAGATTCTATTTTTTATCTATGCTAACATGGTATTAAGAGCCTAACCTTAATCTTTCTTTCTTTTCCTTTTTTTTTCCCATTTTTTCCCCAACGCCACCCACTTTCTTTTCTTTCTTTCTTTCCTATGTCGTAGTTCTTGTGTGCCACAATCAGCGCTCTCGTTGTCGTTGGTCCATCCTTCACCCGCAATACTGCTCACTTCTCCATCAGTTAAGGATGCTCATATAAGTTGTGTATCCCTGTCCATCTCTCGTGGGGCTTGTGTTTTGCCTTGTATGTGCTCTTTTGTGTCAATTTTGCCCTGATCACGTGTTGATCAAACTGGCTTCCTCGTGGTGTGCTCCGTTTGCCATCATTCTACTTTCGTGTGTGTCAGTACGTGTGTTGGTTGTTGCACGTTCCTGCTTGTGTTGTGGTATTTGCACTTTGTCGTGGCTTTTAGCTCCATGAACAACTTATTCGACCCTTTCCATGATTCTTGGGTGTGAAAACCTTAGTGGTACAATGATGAAACTCAAGGTAAAAATTATCTTCTTTGGCTCAAAGCATTAACGGTCTTCCTTGGGACTCACATGAAGTTGAAACACATCATAGAGAATCCTTCCTTCCTAAAGGAATCCAAGTATGAAGATTTGTTTGCTACTGATTATGGTGTCATTTCATGACTTATGAATAGCATGAAGGAGAATATTGTTTCGGATGTCATATTTCTCACCCTTGCTAAGAAAATCTAGATACTTTAAAGGCATAGTACCAAATGTCGACGCGTGTCACCGAAATTTCACCGACACGTGTCTTATTTTCAATTTACCGATACAACTCCGACACAACATCGACATGGAAGTTTTTTAAACAAATGTGGATTTTTTTTACTGTGTTTCCACCAATACGATACCGACATGTCGATATTTTATCGACATGTATCTGTTTTTCAACTTGCCGAAGTTCGACACGAAACCGACATTTAATACATTGTTTAAAGGAGACTTGTTGTCATGTCAAAAATATTTTGTTGGTATTTGAGATCTATGAATAATTTTTCTTTTTACAACAAAATGATCGCTCTGTTTAGTAATTGTATACATCTATTCGGGCTTTGATGGATGAACTGGATGTTCATCAATCCTTGTCTCTGATGTAATAACTTTATAGGAGTATTGTGAGGGTTTGGTTGTTGCTAAGTCCTATTGGCTTTTCGCTCTGAAATTGCATCTTAGGTAGGTTCATGGTCTGTGCTGGGTTTTGCGGTAGTTCCTTCACTTTCTTCTACGTTGGTCGAGTCCATCGCATTTCTACTAGGACACCGTCTCTTCCCGATTGATCAACCATGGTTAGCTCTACTCGTAGTCGTGATTAGGGATGTGGCTAAGGAGGCAACTCAGGGGGAGGTTGTGTAATTAGGAAGTGTGATTATTGTGGTCGTCCTAATCATAATTCTGACAAGTGTTGGAATAAGTTTGATAGACTGGAATGGGCAGAGAATGCTATGATGGGTACTTCAGGTGATACAAAGGCCATCTTAGAGACAGTTGCAGTTTCAAGTACAGAATATGAACAGTTTTTGCAGTTACAGGCTAGCTAGCAGTTCGTTACTGTTACTCACATTTCAATCACAGGTATTGATGTCCTATAGCATCTAAGGATAATTCTTGGATTATAGATTCTAAGACATCCATTCATATGTTAGGTAATCAAAATTTGTTCATCAAATTGTCTTGTTTATTGAATCTTCGTTCTGTTTCTATTGCAAATGGTAGGCTATGTTTTGTTGTTAGTAAAGGGATTGTTCATGCTTCTTCATTTCTTTCTCTTGACAAAATTCTCTATATACATGTTTTTTTTGTTAATTTGTTGTCCATTAGTGTTATATCAAAATTTTATACTATTTAATAACCTTTTTTCCATATCACTATATTTTTCAAGGCCTAACGTCGGAGAAGAGGATTGATTTAGACCGTGAATGTGGTCGTAGACTGTACCTTCTTATTCGTTATGTCGTTCTTAAGGATTTGTTGTCTTCTCTTTCCACACAAGAATTGCCTCGCTTGGCATTATCGACTTAATCATCCTTCTCTTCGTAAGCTTCAATAGGCTATACCATGAATGTTAATTGAGTATTTTGATTATGAGTTGTGTTAGTTAGGTAAGTATCATTATACTACCTATCGTTGTTTGCCTAGGTTTGTCTATGATAGTTTTTTTCGTTTGATTTATTTTGATATTTAAGGTCCTTGTGTTGCATCTGCTCTTGGGTTTTAATATTACATTGTGTTTATTAATGATTATTTTGAAGTGTCTTAGGTGTACTTGTTGAAAGATCGTGCTCATGTACTGGTTCTAATCAATTTTTTTTTGAATAAAAAAAACTCAATTTTCTGCATCTTCAAAGATATTTGCATTGGAATTTGTTCGAAGTGAAATTTAGGATTTTTGTATCTCTTTAGGTATTTTGCAACAAACCATGTATTCTCGTACATTCCCTTAAAATGGGATTGCTAAGAGGAAACATCATCATATTTTAGATGTTATGTAAAAGGCTAGCCTCGATGTAGCAGCTGCGGGAAGGAACGTCGGGAGCTAAAGAGTTGACGAGTAATGGGGGGCGTTGGAAGCTGAGACGTCGGCATCGGTGGACGAAGATGAGGTGTCGGTTTGGGAAGGTGCCTCAAAGCCTATAAATAGGCTGGAGCTGCACTGGTGGTGGCTGTGTGTTGAGAGGGAAGGAGTTGAGAGGATTGGCAGAGAAGAGAGAGTGAGAGAAGGAGAAGAGGAGGTGTACTGGAGAATGTAAGTTGCTCGTGATCTTGGTTAAGAGGTCGTCGGAGCAAGGAGGAGATCATTGGAGAGGTATATATGTGTAATTGTGTATGGGTTTCATTCATTGAGTTTCAGTGGTTGTGTTTTTTTTGGATTCGTTGGGTGTGGTAGTGTTTTCTTAGTTTATATGGTTTGATTGGTTGAAGAGTAAATAAATGAATAATGTTTGTTGTATGGGCGCGAGTGGAAGGATTTTAGGACTTTTTGCAATTTTTACCTTAAGTTATTAGATTATGGCATAAAACTTCGATTAAGGATTTTATATATACGATGTTTTACAGAAACAACTAGGAACTTATTAATAATTATAATACTCATGTTTTTAGGATAATATAAATGATAGAAAAATAAATGAATAGTAGAATGAAATAATTATATTTCTTTGATATGAGTTATTGCATATGCAACAATACCCTTATATGAAATAATTGAAGTAATGATCTTTTTAGCACTTTAATTAGAAATTAAGCCTAAGTCTATGATAAGTTATGGAATAAAGTATTTATAAATCTATAACAAATCGCATGAATTACTTAGAATTAAGGATAAAATACATGGTTGATGGAGAAATTTACGAATCAACCTGAAATTTTAGTTTTATCTCTGGAGGTTGGATATTTTGCAAATTTTGATTGAATTTGTGCATATGTCCAGAAAGTTTTTATATTAATTGCCACATGCCATGTTTTTTTGTCATATTATCTTAATTACATTTAGGACCTAAATAGAATCCTAATGTTTCTAAAATAATTAGAAATTTCAATATACCTAAGAGTTTGTAATTACATTATGAACTTAAATTTATGAGAAAATTACATGACTCTTTGTACCTTTTGTTATTGAACAACTAAAGGAAATTTGCGACTAAGTCCTTTCATTATCAAAGAATTAAAGATTAGTCTAATTTAATGAAAAGGGTAAAAAGTACAAGTCTTTCACATTAAGATATGAAAGAGAGAGAATAAAGTCTTAGCATATGACTCTTCGAAGTAACGATTCTAAAGAGGGATGTACTAGCCTGATGAGGGTTAGTGTTGGATCCTATACGGATCTAGTGACAATGATAAGACCACAAGACTCAGATCTGATGTCTATTGATTGGCACAGGTTGGTATACGAAATTCTCATAAATGAATAAAGAGTGAATTAGAATATGTAATAATGGGAGTGAGGATGGGTTGTATGTCAATTGGAAGACCGCGTAATGCCAGCGGTGGTGGTCTAAATGATTCACTAAAAGACTGAATGAAAATGAAAGTAAAAACATAGAAATTACCATTTTGTCGTAAGTCTGTGTTAGATTAGAAGCCTCACATGTATACTGAGTTTACTTAAACTCATACGATGTCTTTGTTTAATGCAGGTAATTAGAGAAGCAATCTTGGGGTATTTACATGATATATTGTACGACTCATCTAAATACATATGGGACCCATAGTGTCTTAATTTAGCATTATTGTTTCTTTCAAATCATGTAATAGTTATGTAATGGACAAGAGTTTAGCAATATAATGAATATTTTAATTTAGTATTGTTGTTCTCTTTTATCTGTTTGTGATGTTCACGCCTACACGGAGTCTTGGTTGTGGCTTCCGTTAATTCATGCAAGTGTGAACGTTACAACATAGTTTCAGAGCCTAGGGTCCTCTTCGTGTATTGAGCCTAGGATATTAACACCACTAGAAGTTAGTGACACATCAAGTCAGTATAGTCAATGCATGTCTTATTGTATTTTGTTTCAGGAAACTTTAGGATGACCAAGATAATTTATAACCCTATCTTCAGGAGAATTGGCGGTGGTACCATATATATTCCATACGAAGAGTACCAAGCGATGCAGGAGATGCACTGTAAGCACAAAGAATAAAGACAAACTCAACGAGTGTAATGGTGTGCATATAGGGCGCAGAGGCAACTCCTCCGAGAGTGTCGACGGTAGGAGAGGGAGAACCGTCGTCAAGATAAGCGTGAGAAGCTCATGCATGCTTACTTAAGGAAGCAGCGTGCGGAGTTGAGCTCCATTATGGAGCAAGGATATCGGTACTTACCTGAGGAATTACAAGAGGTGGCGAATTTCGAGGATCCCCGTATCTGGAAGGACGAGGAAGAGGAAAGTATAGGGGATAATTTCCGGATATACCGCCAACAGAGTCGGGGATAGATATCTATATCCGATGATTCTATCAAGGAGTGTCAAGGATTCCTGACTACTTAAGTTCTCCTAGCAAAACTTTTGCTTGGGTTTCAAACCTTAAAATGTAATCATGATTGTAATAGAACTATCTTCTAGTCGACGTTGTAACCAAACATAATAAATAAAAGATATCTTTGAGTAAGGGCAATTGTTTAGATTTCTTCGTACATTCTGATTTAAGTTAGTGTTTTATTTGATGCCAGAATGGTACGTCAACGACGTGGAAGGAGTCAAAATGTAAATTCTGATAATGGTGTAGATTAGAATGGCAATTAGGAGGAGCAACAACTGTTTATGATGGAATCCATTGGACAATTGGCTCAAGCGTTAGCAAGTCAAGCAGTTAGAAGAGAGCGAACCCCAACTATGGATTTGCTAGAGAAGTTTATGAGGCAAAACCCACCCAGTTTTGCAGGAGAAGTGGATCCAGAGAAAGCTGATAGTTAGATTAATAATATGGAGGAGATTTTCAAGGCAATGAATTGCCCCGCAGAGTGAAGGGTGGATTTGGCCATTTATCGCTTTACAGAAGAAGCAGAACACTTGTAGAGAGCCACACGGGAGATCAAATTTGAAGAGGAAGATGTTATTTCATGGGAGGAGTTTCTAGAGGCTTTTAATGAAAGATATTTTCCAGAATATATTCGAGAAAATAAGCGTCAAATTTTTTTGATGCTAAAGCAGAATAAATTGATATTGGCTGAGTATATCTTGAAGTATAACAAATTAGAGAAGTATTGCCCTGGAGTGTACAGTACACCTAAGGAGAGAGTGTCAAAATTTACTTTAGGACTGATCCTCGCACTTAGAACTAAAGTCGGCACAAGTAGGCCCCAGACTTTAGCAAAGCAATTGAATGTGCAACAGTTTTAGATGATGACCATCAAGAGTACATTGCAAAAGATGGAGAAAAATCGAAAAGGGAGTAGTAGTAACGACACCAATAATCAAGCAAAAAACAAATTATTTGGTAGAAACAATACCTAAGCATTTAAGAAGCAGAAAACTGACCATAGTGGTAAAGGTAGTCAAGGAATGTGTCCTCACTGCAACAAGTTTCATCTTGGTAAAAAGTACTATCTATGCATGGGTGTATGTCTAGCTTATGGTCAGAAGGGTCATTTTATTAAGGATTGTTCTAATAAGAGGAATGATGATAATAGAGGCAAGAAACCAGAAGGACAACAACGAAGAGTTCAAAGACGTGTTCACTCTTAATGCAGAAGAGGCAGAAAGAAACAACGGAGTGGTGACAAGTATCCTATTAGTTGTCGAGCATATAGTTAAAGTTCTTTTTGACTCTGGTGCTACACATTCTTTCATTTCATTAAGATTTGCTAGAATTTTAGATATTCTACCTGGAAAATTAGATTATTCCTTGGAAGTGTTAACCCCTTTGGGTGAAGTAGCAGTTGTAGGACAGTACTTTAGAGATATTTCTGTTAAAGTAGATGAGTGGAATTTCCCTACCAATTTAGTACCACTGCAAATGACAGACTTTAATATCATTTTGGGAATGGATTGGTTGACACAATACTATGCTAGTGTTCAGTGCCGAGAGAAGAAGATTATTATCGCAGAATCAGGGAAGTTAGTGGTAGTTATTAAAGAGATGGAGAATGAGAAAGGTCGGAACATGATTTCTAGTATAAAAGTACAAAGATTAATGATGAAGGGTTGTCAGGCTTACTTGGCTGGTGTAGTTAAGATAGAGTCAACCCCTGTAAAACTTGAGGAGATTGAGGTAGCTAGAGAGTTTTCAGAAGCTTTTCTTGATGATCTACTTGGACTACCTCTTAAGCGGGAGATCGATTTTTTCATTGAATTAATGAAGGGAACTACATCGCAAACAAGGGCACCATACCGGATGGCACCTGCAGAATTGGAAGAATTAAAGAAACAACTGCAGGAGTTGACGGACAAGGGATTTATTAGACCTAGTGTGTCACCTTGGGGAGCATTGGTGTTATTTGTCAAGAAGAAAGATGGATCCCTAAGGATGTGTATTGATTAGCGGATGTTGAATCGGGTGACTGTAAAGAATAAATACCTATTACCTCAGGTTGATGACTTGTTTGATCAATTGAAGGGTGTTTCTGTATTCTCAAAGATTGATCTTAGGTTAGAATACCATCAATTGAGAATTAGAGAAGAGGATATACCTAAGACAGCTTTCAGATCACGTTACAGGCATTATGAGTTTGTGGTCATGTCTTTTGGACTGACTAACGCTCCAACAACATTTATGGATATAATGAATCAAGTGTTCAAGGATTTCTTGGACAAGTTTGTGATTGTATTTGTAGATGATATTTTGGTATATTCTCCAAACAAAGAGCAACATAAGGATCATTTTAAGATTGTGTTGGAAATCTTAAGAAGGAACAAGCTTTATGCTAAGTTTTCCAAATTTGACTTCTGATTAGATCAGGTAATGTTCCTTGGACATATAGTGTCGAAGGATGGGATTTCTGTAGATCTAATTAAAGTTGAGGCAGTGATGAAGTGGAAACAACCAAGGAATTATCCAACCCATTATTTGAAGTTAGTAGTTGTGGTATTTACTTTAAAGATTTGGCGTCATTATCTATATGGGAAATAATTTGAGATATTTACGGATCATCTGAGCTTGAAGTACTTGTTTTCACAAAAAGAGTTGAATATGAGACG
The DNA here is from genome assembly GCA_024699735.1 of Posidonia australis. Lineage (NCBI taxonomy): Eukaryota > Viridiplantae > Streptophyta > Magnoliopsida > Alismatales > Posidoniaceae > Posidonia > Posidonia australis. The sequence goes on from JAMKQA010247236.1 coordinate 51,686, forward strand.
ACGAAGATGGTTGAAATTGTTAAAGGATTACGATTTTAGTATTTCCGATCATTTTGGTAAGGCCAATAAAGTGGTAGATGCCTTGAGTAGGAAATGGGAAGATTAACTGCTCATATGATGGTCCGAGAATGGAAATTAGTAGAAGAGTTTGCTTAATGGACATCCTTTTTAGAAAAAAAGAGAAACGTAGTACTGGCTAACCTAAAGTTTGGATCTAATTTGGTAGAAGAAGTTCTCTTGGCACAGTTGCAATCACTAGAATTGCAGATGATGCTCGAAGCTGCTAATAAAGGAAACTCAGAGATTAAAGTTGCGTATGATGGAGGAGTCCGTTTTGAAAGCAGGCTATGGGTACCCATTAATTCTGATGTTAAGGAAGAAATCTTAGAAGAAGCTCACATATCGCAATACAGTATTCACCCTGACACCAAAAAGATGTTTAAGGATCTACAAAGGAATTTTTGGTAGAAGGGCATGAAGAAAGACATTGCGAAATTTGTATCATGATGTTTGGTATGTTAGCAAATTAAGATCGACCATCAGAAGTCGGTTGATGTGTTGTAATCTATAGAGATTCTAGAATGGAAATGGGAAAATGTGACCATAGATTTTGTGTGTGGTTTGCCAAATACTAAGAGAAAGCATAATACAATATGGGTGATTGTGGATCGTTTAACTAAGTCGGCACATTTTCTACTAATTCGGATGGACTAAAAACTAGACACCTTAGCTGAATTTTATATTTAGGAAATTGTAAGATTCCATGAAATACCAGTTTCAATTATATCAGATCGAGATCCTCGCTTTACTTCAAATTTCTGGAAGTCTTCAGAAACCTCTAGGAACGAAGTTAAAGTATAGTACAGCTTTTCATCTTCAGACAAATGGATAGTCAGAGAGGACGATATAAATCTTGGAAGACATGCTTAGAGCTTGTGTTTTGGATTTCATTGGTAGTTAGGATAAACACTTGCCACTAGTAGAGTTTATCTACAACAATAGTTACCACTCAAGCATTGGAATGGCATCATATGAAGTTTTATATGGAAGATCATGTAAATCACCTTTATGTTAGATTGATGTAGGCAAGTGGAGACTACGCGGACCTGAGATTGTTTAATAATATGCAGATAAAGTAGGTTTAATTAAAAAGAGATTGGGAGCAGTCCATAGTAGACAAAAGAGTTATGCAGATCGTAAACGAAGGGAACTGCATTTCGAGGTTGGAGTTCATGTGTTCTTAAAGATATCACCAGCTAAGGGTGTAATGAAATTCAGAAGAAAGGGAAAGTTAAGTCCTAGATATGTATGATCTTTTGACATAGTGGAACGGATCGGTGAAGTTACTTATAGATTGACACTACGACCGTAATATGCTAAGTTATATGATGTATTTCATATATCAATGTTAAGAAGATACATACCAGATGAAACTCATGTCATTAAGCATGACACTTTAGAGATTCAAGCAAACTTATCTTTCGAGAAGAAATCTATGTGGATTGTGGATTTCAAAGAACATAATCTTTGGAAGAGAATAGTTCCTATGGTGAAAGTTCAATGGCAACATCATGGAATTGAAGACGCTACTTGGGAGCTGTAGAGCGAGATGCGTAGTCAATACCCCAACTTATTTGGTAAGTCATTTATTCTGTAAATTTCGAGGTCGAAATTTTTATAAGAAGGGTAGGTTGTAAAGGTTGGCCTCGATGTAGTAGCCGTAGGGAGGAGCGTCTGAAGTTGAGGAGTTGGCAAGTGATTGGGGACATCGGAAGCTGAGAGGTCGATGGACGAGGAGGAGGCGTCGGTTTGAGAGAGTGCCTCAAAGCCACTGGTGGTGGTTGTGTGTTGAGAGGAAAGGAGTTGAGAGAGTTGGTAGTGAAGAGAGAAAGTGAGAGAAGGAAGAGGAGGCGTATTGGAGGACGTGAGTTGCTCATGATCTTGGCTAAGAAGCCGTCAGAGCAAGGAGGACATCATCGAAGTATGTCTAATTGGAATTTTTAATGAAAAATATTTCCTAGAACATATTTGAGAAAAAGAAGTGTTAGGAATTTTTAATGTTGAAGCAGAATAAGTTGACTGAGTATATCTCGAAGTACAACAAATTGGAGAAGTATTGTCTGGGAGTTTACAGTACACCTAAGGAGAGAACATCTAAACTCACTTCAGGACTGATCCCCGCACTTAGAACTAAAGTTAAGCCAAGTAGACACCAGACTTTGATCGAAGCAATTGAATGTGCTACAGTCCTAGATGATGATCATTAAGAGTACATGCAAGAGATGAAGAAAAATCGGAAGAAGAGTAGCAATAACAACCTCAATAATCAAGCAAAGAATAAATTATCTTGTAGAGACAACACTTGAATGTTTAAGAAGCAGAAGACTAACCACAACATATGTGGTAGAAGTAGTTAGGGAGCATGTCCTCACTACAATAGGTTCATCTTAGTAAAGAATGCTATCTACGCACGGGTGCATGTCTAGCTTGTGGACAAAAGGATCATTCTATCAGGGATTGCCCTAATAAGAGGAGTAATGATAACAGAGGCAAGAAGCCTGTAGAACAGTAGTGAAGGGTCCAAGGATGTGTGTTCACCTTTGATGTAGAAGAGGCAGAGGAAAATAACGGAGTGGTCATAGGTATTCTATTAGTTTCTGAGCATATAGCTAAAGTATTTTTTGATTCTGGTGCTACACATTCATTCATTTCATCAAGGTTTGCTAAAATTTTAGATATTCTAGCTGAAAAATTTGATTATATCTTGGAAGTATCAATTCCTTTGAGTGAGGTAGCAATTGTAGGACAGTTCTTTAGAGATATTCCTGTTAAAGTAAATGAGCGAAATTTTCCTGTCAATTTAGTACCACTTTAAATGATAGACTTTGATGTCATTTTGGGAATGGATTGGTTGACACAATGCTATGCTAGTGTGAGTAGTGCCTAATGTCGAGAGAAGAAGATTATTATCGCACTAGTGCTAGTAATTAGAAGGATCAAGCATGAGAAAAGTCAAAACATGATCTCTATAATAAAAACACAGAGATTAATGATGAAGGATTGTCAGGGTTACTTGGCTAGTGTAGTTAAGATAGAATCAACTCTTGTAAAACTTGAAGAGATCGAGGTAGTTAGAGAGTTTCCAAAAGTTTTTATCTACCTGAACTATCTCCTAAGTAAGAGATTGATTTTTTTATTGAATTCATGGAGGAAACTACACCGCAAACAAAGGCATCATACCAGACGGCACCTGCAGAGTTTAAAGGAATTAAAGAAATAACTGCAGGAGTTGATGGACAAGGGATTTATTAGACTTAGTGTTTCACTATAGGGAACACCTGTGTTATTTGTTAAGAAGAAAGATGGATCCTTAAAGATGTGTATTGATTATCGGATGTTGATTGTAAAGAATAAATACCTATTACCTCGTGTAGATGACTTGTTTGACTAATTGAAAAGTGCATCTGTGTTTTCAAAGATTGATATTAGGAAGGTATGTACCATCATTTGAGAATTAGAGAAAAGGTTATATCTAAGGCAACTTTCAGATCACATTACGGACATTATGAGTTTGTAGTCGTGTCTTTTGGATTGATTAATGCACTAGCAACATTTATGGATATGATGAATCGAGTGCTCAAGGGCTTCTTAGAGAAGTTTGTGATTGTATTTGTGGATGATATTTTGGTATATTCTCAAAACAAAGAACAACATAAGAATCATTTTAGGATTGTGTTGCAAACCTTAAGGAATAAGTTTCGTGTTAAGTTTTCCAAATGTAACTTCTGTTTGGATCAAGTATTATTCCTTGGACATATAGTATTTAAGGATGGGATTTTTGTAGACCTAGCTAAGGTCAAGGCAGTGATGACGTGGAATCAATTGAAGAATGTTGTAAAGATTCAGAGTTTTCTTGGACTTACTGGTTATTACAGGAGATTTATTCAGAATTTCTCAAACTTGACATTACCTATGACGAAGTTGACTAAGAAATGTGTAAAATTTGAATGAGGATACAGTTGCAGTTTCAAGTATGGAATATGAACGATTTCCGTGATTTCGGGCTAGTAAGCAGTTTGTTACTGCTACTCACATTTCAATCATAGGTACTGATGCCCTATAGCATCTAAGGACAGTTCTTGGATTATAAGTTCTAAAACATCCATCCATATGTTAGGTAATCAAGATCTATTCATCGATTTGTCTCGTTTATTGGATCTTCGTTCTATTTCTATTGCAAGTGGTAAATTATGTTTTGCTGTTGGTGAAGGGGTTGTTCATGCCTCTTCATCTCTTCCTCTTGACAAAATTCTATATATACATGATTTTCCTATTAATTTGTTGTTCATTAGTGTTATTACCAAAAACTTATACTATTCAGTAACCTTTTTTCCATATCACTGCATTTTTCAGGGTCTAACGTTGGGAAAGAGAATTTATTTAAATGGCCGTAGACTGTACCTATTTATTTGTTATGTGGTTCCCAAGGATTTGTTGTCTTCTCTTTCTACACAAGAGTTGTCTCACTTGGCATTATCGATTTAATCATCCTTCTTTTCGTAAGCTTCTACAGGCTTTATCATGAATGTGTTGAGTATTTTGATCGTGAGTTGTGTCAGTAAGGTAAGTAACATCGCACTACTTATCGTTGTTCATCTAGGTTTGTTTGTGATAGTTCTTTTTGTTTGATTTATTCTTATATTTAGGGTCTATGTGTTGCATCTGTCTCTGGGTTTCAATATTACATTGTGTTTATTAATAATTATTTTGAGGTGTCTTGGGTGTACTTGTTGAAAGATCATACTTATGTACTGGTTATAATCAAAATTTTTTTCAATGAAATAAAAACTCAATTTTCTGTATTTTCAAAGATATTTGCATTTAAATTTGTTCAAATTGAAATTTACGATTTTTGTTCCTCTTTAGGTGTTTTGCATCGAACCATGTGTCCTCATACATCTCCCTTAGAATGGGATTGTTGAGAGGAAAGATCGTCATATTTTAGATGTTATTCGGCCTTTCTTGATTCAAATGAATGTTCCAAAAGTTTTTTTTGCCTGATGTTGTTCTTACGACATCGTTCTTCATTAACAGAATGTCATCCTTAGTTTTTTTTTTTGTGCAATTCTGTTTTGTTGTCTATGTCCTCATGACACTTTGTTTCTACCTCCTCGTGTTTTAGTTGTATTTGTTATGTTTGGAATTTTTTATATGGACTTAACAAACTATCACTTATGTCTTTTAAATGTATATTCTTGGGGTATTCTACGACTCAGAAGGGATATCATTATTTTAATTCTACTACACGATGTTACATTATATACGTTAATGTTACCTCTAGTGAGTCTACATCTTTTTTTTGGGGCCATTTTCCTACTATGGATCTCCTAATATGATACCTCTTCTTGCTCCTGTTGATGGTTTTATGTTTGATGATGCTACTAAGAGTATTCCTATGGCTTCTACTCGTCTATTACAGGTTTATTCTCGTCGCATACAGTAAGCTCCTCATTATTAGTTGATTCCTCTTCCTAGCCAATAGGTCCTCCTCTCTCGTTGATTTAAATATTCCTATTGCTTTTCATCGGAGTAAGCGATCCGTTACTGTTCATCTTATTTCTTATTTTTTTTGTTATGATCGTCTTCACCCTATCTTAATTAGTTTGCCTTGTTTAGCTCTTCTGTGTCTTTACCCAAGAACTACAAAATGGGTTTTACCATTCCAAAGTGGCATGTTGCCCTGGAGTAGGAAATGTAGGCATTAAGGTTACATGGTACATAGGCTCTGGTTTTTCGTCCAGTAAATACTTCAATTGTTGGTTGTAGATAGGTTTATATCAGTAAGTATAAATCAGATGGCTCAGTGGATCGATACAAAGACATCTGATGGCATATGGATTCACAGAGACAATTGTTGTTGATTATGTTGAGACTTTCTTTCCTGTAGCTTGATTGAATTCTATTCATGTGTTGCTATCCATTGTTATAAAACAGTCTTGGATAATATATCAACTTGATGTTAAAAATACCTTTCTCTATAGTGATTTTACAAAATATGTTTTAATGGAACAATCTTCGGGTTTTGTTGTTCAGGAGGGAGAATATTATTTTTCATCTTAAAAAACGATTTATGGTCACAAGCGAAGACCTACAGTATGGTTTGAGATGTTCAATAATATTGTTATGACAACAGGCTTTCAAAGATGCACAGTTGATCATTTAATGTTTATCAAGAAATGCACTATTGGTAGTATTGTTCTAGCTATATATATTGATGATATATTGTTAACTTGTAGTGATACAATAGGAATCATGAAAATAAAGGAATATCTGAGGAAATATTTTTTACAAAGGATATGGGTAAGTCTAGATACTTCCTTGGCATCGAGTTCGTATATGGCAAAGATAAGATGGTACTATCATAGAAGAATTATATTATTGATCTTCTCCAAGAGACAGGGTTCTTGGACTGTAAATCAGAAAACAATCCTATTGATCAAAATTCTGATTTGTAGAATGATTCTTCTGAATTGTTTGAAAATGTTGACAATATAGGAGGTTTATTAGGAAGTTGATTTACTTGATTGTTACTCATCTCCGTCTTTCATATGTAGTTGGACTTCTCAATCAGCTTATGTATGAACCTTAAATGGTACACTGAAAAGGTGCACTACATGTATTGACATACAATAAGGATACACTAGGAAAAGGTCTCATTTCTCAAAAGCATGGACATCTTAAAATTAAAGTCTACTCTGATTCTAGTTATGCTGGAGACACGGGAGATAGAAAATCGACATCAAGTTGTTGTACCTATGTATTGATTACTTGGAGAAGTAAGAAACAAAATGTTATATCCACATCCAACGTGAGTATAGATTCATGGCATAGACCACTTGTGAAATGATTTGGCTTAAGTCTCTTTTGACAAAGATAAGTGTATCAATGAAACTCCTATCTTTATGTATTGTGATAACCAAATAGTCATATTCATTGCGAGTAATTCTGTTTTCCATAAAAGAACAAAGTATATTGAAGTTGATTGTCATTATGTACAAAACACAATTACGAAAGGAATCATCTCAACTTCATATGTTTCATCTTCTGATTAGTATGCAGATATCTTTACCAAAGGTATAACCTTAAGTGTTTTTAAGATTTTTTGTAACAAGTTAGGCATGATTAATATATATGTCTCAGCTTGAGGAAGCGTGTTAAGTGAGACGATAGGTTATTAGTAGTTATATGGGTTAGAGTAAATGGATCCTTATATAAAACTATATATTCTCCGTTTACGAAGTTAGTTATAGATTAAGTATGTCTGCGCCTATATACAAGAGACTGTATTATCTATCTATGATACTCAAATCCTATTCTCTATCTATTCTAACATGACATATAGCCATATTTGATAAATTATGGGTTTCACCTTGTCAAATGATCTTGGCATGAGATGGATATAAAAGATTTCATTAGTCTCTTTAAGTAACAGCTTTTATTTAGATTCTGGTTAACATAGGTAGGCCAAATTCTCTAAAATAATCCATAGATCTTCAAATGTCTTCTGGAAACATTATTATGATGCTTTTAAACTTAACGAGCAAGAAAAATGTTGGTCCAGTGTTCCTCTCACCCCTTTAGTAGTCCATTCAATTTATTCCAGATTTTAACGTTTAGCATGTGTATCTGTGTGGAGTTGACAAGATTAAATTTCTCAGAAAATATCTTAATGTTTAAGCATATTCTTTCAGCCCATTTCAGGAAAAAAAAAAATCTCTCAGTTGACTGTGAACAAAAAGGAAATCCCTTAAGAAATGAAGAGGACGGAGAAGGGGATTGTTGGAAAAGGCCAACTTATTTCCTATGCTTAGGTCCACAGAAGTTATGCTCTCGAATCTGCTTATCATTTTCAAAGATGTTGATTATCTTGCTTAATTTTTTTCTTTTACCATCATCGAATCTGTTTGTGGGTCACTTTTCATTTTAACTTCAAACTGATTTCGTTTTTGGATGATAATAGAATTTTGTGCACTAAAGGAAAAGTTTACATAGAATACTAGCATCCATAATGTATGCTTAGAAAAAAGAAATAATATTAATATTAATAGTAATAACAATTATAATAATAGTTTCCATTATGCAAAACAGACTGCGAGGACCTACACATTTGGCACTGTTAGAAGTACAATGGCCTCACTAATAATAATAACTTCAACAAAAATCTGTCACTGCCTGCTTACAACAGGGATAAAAACTCAACAATGAGATGCTCTGCCCTGAACATACTAGTGAAAAACCCTGCTACAAGGAACTTACCCTGCTGCCTGACTGTAGACAAATATTTGGCCTTGAAAGCAGCAATTGTCTGTCAATTTGATTTATAGCTGATAAATAAATTATAGAAAAAAACTACAGAGAGTCATATAGAGCGTCCTAGCTTCTCAACCATGCACCTCTCGAAGAGCCTCTACGTTCCTGAGGACACAATTTAGCATTCCCACCAAGATGATCACCAAATAGAATGAGGGACCAAATTTCATAATTGTTGTACTCAAGGGAACCCACCATCCTACTCAAAAGACATAGCATATCAATACCTGCGAATAAGATGTGTTATGTTCACTGTTCATCAAGGCATAAGCTGCACCAGCCAGTGAGAGAAAC
>JAMKQA010247237.1:0-23100 GCA_024699735.1 Posidonia australis
TTGTTTTTTGCATGATTTTTCATGTGTATGGTTTTCCTTGTCTTCCATAATAGATTAGGTGGCGACTCCATTTATTTTGCTTTTTTCGACGTGATTTTGCCGTCCGATTTCGCATTCATTTGCGGAATCTCCTCGCCGGCATGGTTACAGTAGTCGAAGTAATTCTAAAATTGATAATTCTCTATTCACCCCCCTCTAGAGGAGCCATTCGATCCAACAGTATGTAGCAGGAAATATCAGAGATGATGCGAGGGCTCGTCTAATCCTTTGGCGGATCAAGGCAACAAGGATGAGAGGAGATCTGTGGCTTAAGTAGTTCCACTGGTTAAGTGCATTAGCTTTTAATGACCGTGTTACACTTGAGGAGTGTGAGACGTGGCTACTAGAGGTAGAGAAGATACTGGAGGGAATGGAATGCCCAACTGAGAAATGGGTGTGATTGGTTACTTTTCAGTTTAAAAGTGACATCGACTAATAGTGAAAGGCCACGTGTCGAATAAAATTCCCCAACTCTGACCTTCTGACGATCTCCTAGGAGAATTTTTGAAATGTTTTCTATGAGAGGTTTTTCCCGCAACATGAAAGAGACAAACTGGACAGAGAGTTTCGAAATTTGAAGCAAGGAAATCTATTCATGGCTAAGTATGAGGCAACCTTCCACCGGTTGGAACAATTTGCGTAGACTTTTGATACAGAAAAGCGTAGGACCAAAAGGTTCGTGGAAGGGCTAAGCCTAACACTCAGGTCGAATGTCTTGGGCTTCCGGTGCCAGACATCAGCAGATGCAGTGGAACTCGCAGCATGGTATGAGGATGAACGAAGGTTATTCTTGGAAGACCATCCCAAGGGAAAGGGGAAAATGTTTGTTTTACAGTCTTCTGTTTCTGGAGCGTCAAGCTCCGAGAGTTCTAGGAACTCTGGAAGGAAAAGAAATGAACACTTTGATTCTACTGTGGATGAAGGACGCAACATCGCTAGATAGGGGAGTTTTGGACACAATCAGACTAATTCGATTAGTGGTTCGAGAGGGAGGATCTGCTTCGTTTATGGACGACCAGGGCACCTAGCATCGCATTGTGCTTGTCGACATTGAGGTCCGAAATGTATGATGTGCTACAACTACGAAAAAACCAGACATATTCAAAAGTCATGCCCTGAACCTTTGAAGTCAGTAGAAGATACACCTCGCCAACTAACCAAAGGGCGAGTATTATCCATATCTACTCCAGATGCCGGTTCATCAGGAGATGTAGTAGAGGGTAAGGAGCAAGGATGTCTATGTAATAAGAATTATTAAATCCTTATGTAGTAATATGTCCAGTATTGCTATCAATAATAATAATAATAATAATGGGTCATGGTTATGGTATGATAATAATAGGTTCCTTCCTAATGGCTCATCGAATGGTCCGAGTATTGTTCGATTTAGGAAGCTCATTTTCTTTTATCTTTGAGTTGTTTGTGGCTGAGATTGGAAAAAAGCCAGTTAAACTGGCTTTCCATATTGATGTTGTGACTCCTTTGGGAGAACATAGCCTGGTATGGAAATATTTGCAATTAGTCAATGTCGAATTAGGAGACAGAGACTTTAAAGTCAGTTTAATCATAATGAAGATGCAGGAGTATGACATAATATTGGGAATGGACTACCTGGCACAACATTCAACCATGATAGACTACACAAAGAAGAATGTGTTAGTAGAATGTTCAGACCAGATATGTCATATAAGAAAACTGACCAAAAGAACCAAAGAAGGTGATCTCTACAATATAGGCATATCACTCCCTGGAAAATGGCAGCATGGAATACCTGGTCTGTGTGACAGTGTCCTCTTCATCAGTTTTAAGGGTACAAGATATACCTATCGTGCACATGTATCAATATGTTTTTCCATAAGAGTTACCAAGAATGTCGTCACATATAGAGGTGGAGTTTCAAATCGACCTGGTGCCAGGATCAAACTCAATCTCGAAGACTCTTTATAGAATGGCACCTACAAAACTGAGGGAGTTCAGAAATCAACGACATGAACTGCTGGAAAAAGGGTTTATCTGGCCAAGTGTGTCACTATGGGGGCTCCAGTATTGTTCGTTAATAAAAAGAACGGTTCACTCCAATTATGCATTGACTATTGGATGTTGAATCAGATCTCCATAAGGAATAAATACCCTTAAGTCCAAAATTGATGATCTGTTTGACTAGTTCCAAGGAGCAGCAATCTTTTCAAAAATAGATTTGAGATCGAGATATCACTAACTCCGTATCAGAGAGTCAGATGTGCATAAAACAGCTTTTCGATCCATGTATGAACATTATGAATTCCTAGTCATGCCATTTAGGCTAACGAATACTCCAGCTACTTTCATAGACCTAATGAACAAAGTGTTTAGGCCCTATCTAAATCAGTTTGTAGTAGTGTTTGTTGATAATGTGTTAATATACTCCCCTGATGCGGAGACCCACTAGATGTATTTGAGGATTGTGTTGAAAACACTATGACAACGTCACTTATAAGTCAAATTCATGAAATGCGAATTTTGGTTGAGATAGCTTGCATTTCTTGGGCATATTATCTCTAAGGAAGGTATTAAAGTGGATCCAGACAATGTAGAAGCAGTAAACAGCTGGGCTAAACCCAAAATGTGACAGAAATTAGGAGTTTTTTAGGTTTAGTAAGATATTATCGGAGATTTATTTAAGATTTTTCCAGTATTGCAGAGCCACTAACCAAACTAACCCAGAAGGAAGTCTTCTTCGTATGGGATTGGCAATGCAAGGAAAGTTTAATGAGCTAAAGACCCGCCTGGTCACCTCTCTGGTATTAACTATACCTTTTAGGAGTAGGGTTTTCATATTATATAGTGATGCTTGTGGAACTGGGTTGGGGTGCGTTTCGATGCAGCATGGGAAGATTGTGGCATATGCTTCCCACTAGCTACAAGACCATGAGAAGAGCTACCCTGCTCACGATCTAGGAATAACTACAATGGTGTTTGTCTTAAAGATTTGGAGTCACTACTTATACGATGAATAGTTCGAAGTATTTACGAACCATCGAAGCTTGAAGTACATATTCACATAGAGGGACTTCAACCTGAGACAGAGGAGGTGGGTGGAGTACCTCAAGGATTATGACTTCAGTTTGTCATACAACCCAAGAAAGGCTAATGTGGTTGCAAACGCATTAAGTAGACGCACACATGTGTTAGCCAACCTAATGATCAAAGAATGGCATCTACTGGATAAGCTGGTTGAGTGTAGACCACGGAGGCAGTTTCAGGGACCTGTTGGGGCATGCATGACAAACATGACGGTCCGACTAAGATTGGTGGAAGCAATTGTAATAGCCCAACAGTTGAACCCATTTGCACAAGACATTTAGCAAAAGCTAGAGGCCGGGGAGGCACTTCATTTTTCTGTTGGCGTTATGGCATAGATGGAGGGCTCCGATATGATCTACATCTATATGTACCTTGAGTGGAAGAGGTAAAACAAAGATTGCTTGATGAATTCCATAGATCTAGATACACAATCCATTCAAGGAGCACAAAGATGTTTAAGGACATGAAAAGGAATTTTTGGTGGCCCAGAATGAAAAGAGAGATAGCTAGGCATGTGGCAAAGTGTATAACCTGCCAGATGATAAAAATTGAACATTAAAAGCCCAGAGAGGCCCTGCAACCTCTGGATATTTCAGTTTAGAAATGGGAACATGTATCGATGGACTTTATAACGAGATTACCCAAAACAGGGAGAAAGAATGATTCAATCTGGATGATTGTAGATCAACTTACTAAGTCGACACACTTCTTATCCATGAGGATAAACCTTTCCTTGACTCGACTGACAAAGTTGTACGTGTCCGAGATAGTTCGGTTGCATGGAGTTCCCGTCTTGATCGTGTCTGATAGAGACACTCGGTTCACCTTAAGATTTCGAGGAGCTTTACAAGAGTCGTTTGGCACCCTGTTGAACTTCAACACCTGTAGACACCCTAATTTTGCAGGATTGTAGGTAGTCTTCACTGAGTGGAAGTGTGGTTGTTGGATTCTCAATCATTATCACCAAAGCCAACTAGACATCTTCACCTTGATTTACCCACAGAACTAGCCCAAACCTTTGATTCAATCTAAAACCCTAATGAATCAATTAGTTCACCAAGCCAAAATCTAAATCTTAGTTACATCTCAAACCCATCCAAGTCTATGCAAATCCACCAAGCTAAGTAGACTAAAACTTAATTACATCACAAACCAAACCCTTACTTGCAAATCTCTTTTAGGCCCACTCAAGTCCCTGCAAGCCCACAAACTTAACCCGAGTTTCATCTACAAACCTTAACCTAATCATGAAACTGATATTCACCTTCCATTCAAAACTATGCAAATCCTACAAACCAAGATAATAACCTAAGACCTAATTGCACCCTAAACCCAAAATTCAATCCAAAATCAAATCCAAGCCCAACTTCCTCCAAATTAGCCTCCATCAGCCATTTTGATACCAGACCAATGGCCCACAATGAACTGATTATGTAGCCCATCATCACCCAATGCACTTCATGCCTCCAACAACCATCGTCACCTCCACTTGTTAAACCCTAGTAGCCACCGTCCACGTGTCTGGGATCCATGCACATAGAGAGGATAGGAGAAGGGAAGGTGGCAGGTTGTTTAGGTTGTTAAGAAGTTGTTTAGGTGGTTAGAGTTTTGTTTGGGTAGGTTGTTAAGGTGGTGGGTTGTTACGGGTTCTGTTGGTGGTTTGTTGCAGCTGGTGATCTTCCTTGGCTATAAAAGGGACTGACGGTGGACTGAAGCAGGGGGGAGATGGATATTTTTAGCTGGAGAAGGGTGATCTTCAAGCTTCAATGCTCGCCGGAATTCACCGAACCCAATCCACCTCATCAGTTGGAAGAGAAGAAGAGAGGAGGGAAGGAGGCTAGAGTAGGAGATCAGCATGCAAGCTCAGCCCTCGGATAACCTGTTCACTTCATCCTCTTCCTCACCCCTTGAAAGTCCCCTACAAGTTCCAGCTCCCAGTGCCGCTGAGCTCAAGCCAGAGGGATCGTCATCGTCGCAGAAGACAATGAGCTGAGGTAAGTTTCTCCACCTCTTCACGACATGCATGCATCAGAGTAGCTCCCAGGTAGGCATCTCTTCATTATCCTTCATCCTCGAGGGCCGTGCCGCTATGAAAAAGAGAGAGAGAGAGAGCGTCGAGAAAACTAGATCGTCGTTGGAACCACACCACAGCGAGCTGAGCCATGCGGGAAATAGAGGAGGGAACCTGAAGACCTCCATGCCTTCGATCACTGGTCTCCTATCCACCCTACAACCACTTGTGACCACCAGTTGCCCTTGCTGAGCGCCTCTAGTGTAGCCGAGTTCGAGCTAGAGAAGACACCGTCGTCGGAGAGGACGACTGGTAGTGAAGCACGGTCGGACGCTCCGCTTCGCTCATCGCAAGGCCTCATTGATCCCTGAGAAACAATCCTTAGTGCTTCCCCAACGCTCTGGAGTAACTAGAACTTCGTTTCGAGTCTTGAGCAGCCTCCCTAGCCAAGCTCATCGAAGAAGGTAGAGTCAACGGCGAGATGGATCGGGAGAAGCACTCACACGGTCTTCCTTGCATCCATGCACCTATACATCTTCCCCTTCTCCTCCTTGATCCTCTAGAAGTCTCAGACCGCCACGCCACCACCTCCAGCAGCCCTAATCTTCTCGAGCTTGCCGTCGGAACAACAACACCGATGAGGGAGGCAGGGAGAGGAAACCAGCCATTCAATCCATCATCAGAGTCGTTGGATTCCATCCTGCCTCCTCCTTCTTGCTTATCTGGAGGTTAGATACTTGATCGGGTGTCGGGGAAGCCCTAGATGGCTTCCTTAGGCGATCGTCGTCGACCGTCGTAGCTTCTTTTAAATTGTTTTTAAAGAAAATTCCTTCTTCTTTTCTTTTCTTACAATTTAGTCCTAATTTTTGCATTTAAGCCCCTGCATAAGATTTTAAATCCTTTTAATAATGTTGGTTTTAATATATTATAATGTGCCCTTGTAAATCTTTATTAATGTTTCCAGGCTTGAAAATTTGATATAAACCCCCTGATGTGCTTTTAATTCATCTTTTAATCCAGAACTTTGCATAAAAAGCCTTGAGCTTTATTAAAATAATTCTGAAGGCATGTTTTTTTGTCAAAATTTCATCTTAAACTCTAAACTTCATTGATTTCACACTGAGTGCATATTTTTTAGGGTAAAATTACATAATAGTCCTTGAACTTCCTATTTTCAAACATAAACTCTTTTCCTTACACATTTAACCCTGAATTACTTCAGAATTGCATTAAATGCATGTTTTACTGACAAAATTGCATATTGACCCCTTGGGATCTTGAATTTGACCAAAAATGCACAATGTTGCACATTTGACCCCTAACTTCTTCAAAATTACATAAAATATGTTTTCCTATGTATTTTTGCTGATTTAGCCTCAGAATTTCAGCCTTCATTCAGAGTTTGTGAATTTTGCACAAAAGCCCTTGGAATTTACATTTTTCACTCACACATGCATTTTGTATATTTTGTTCCTCTTTTCTTGCATATTTTCTCATACCTCTTCCTTGCATCCTGCACACATTTCTAACTCATTTCAAACTTATTTTCCCATTGTTTCCCAAATTTCTTCCGACTTTTACGATTTTGATTTGATTTAGTTTTTCATCGCCTGAGGGCGTACATTAACAGGCTTGATAATGCCGACATTGACCCTTTTGAGGATTATTTTCTTCAATTTGATTTTCTCGGATTTCTTCTAGTTTCCGCTGATTTACGTGATGCTTTCCCAGTATTCTCGATTTTCCTTATCACTCAAGGACGTACAGTAAAGTGACATTTTGCAATGCCTACATTATCTCTTGGATTATCATTTTTTCTTTTATTCATTTCTTCTCTTTGATTTGGCATGTTTTCGCAGTCATCCCAAGCATGTGCATTCGGAGTAGATGAGCATACACACAATAGATCATTAGCAAGTAGGAAACCTAGAAAGACTGAATTCTTTGGGCGCATGGGGGTGCCTAACCCCTTCCCCATGCGTAACAAGAATCATTACTCTTTCTCTGACCTGCATTGATTTGTGCACTACATCCATTAGGCAAGGAGCATGCATATGTTTTCTTTGCCTTGATTTCTTTTGGCTTTTCCTTTTTGTTTGGTTTTCCTCATTTTCCCATTAAAAGACTAGGTGACGACTCCTTTCCTTATCCTTTCTTATTTTTCCTTGGTGTTTCGAGGCCCAGTCTTCTTCTCTAGATTCATCATCTTCGCTGTGACCTTATCGGGACTCCTTGTGTGCTTCCACGCACCTAGGAGAGCCGTGCAGGGTTCCACCAGCATGGTCACAACACCGCTTTCCACCATCAAAAAGATGGTTAGACGGAGAGAACAATTCAGACCCTAAAGGATATGCTCAAAGCACGTACTCTGGACTTTGAAGGAAGTTGGGAAGAGTATCTGTCGCTGATCGAGTTCGCTTACAACAACAGTTATCACTGCAGTATTGTGATGACATCGTACGAGGCTCTGTATGGCCGATTGTGTAAAACACCCACCTGTTAGAGTGAGGTAGGTGAACAACAGATTGTGGGTCTTGAGATAGTGCAGCTATACAAAGACAAAGTTGACCTGATTTGGAAGAGGTTAACATTTGCACAGAGTCGGCAAAAAAACAACGCATACAAGAGGCGATGGCCTTTGGAATTCTAAGTAGGAGATTTCATTTTCTTAAAGGTATCGTCCACTAAAGGAGTGGCAAGATTTGGGAAAATAGGAAAGCTAAACCCTCGCTACATTGGGCCCTATCAGATCTCCAGAAGGATTGGCAAAGTGGCGTACAAGTTGGATTTACCCCCAGAACTAGCAAATGTGCGTAGTGTCTTTCATGTTTCTATGCTCAGAAAGTGCTTGGCAAACGCATCCCATGTGATACTAGTTCAATCAGAGGAGTTGCAGGAGGACCTGTCTATGGTAGAGGACGTCGTGCAAATATTGGATCAAAAGGAGCAAGTCCTCAGGAACAAGGATTTCCCTGGTGTTGGTTTAGTAGTAGTATCATGGCTTAGAGGAGGCTACTTGGGAAAGAGAAGATGATATCCAGTCACGGTACCCCTACTTATTCTATTAAAGGAGAATTTTGGTGATGAAATTTTTTTAAGGGGGTAGGATGTAACATCTCAAACCAAAATAGAACAACCGCATATGAGGGGCATAGATGAAGAACACGGGTGGAATGCAGGGATTGTCCAGGACAGTAATTCAGAATGAATGTGAGATCATGTAATTATAATCTGGATATTCTGATTTTGTGAATATGTAACAACCTTGATTTGTGATTTGTGTTGTGTTTCTCTTTATTATATCAAGGTTTGTTTTTGGTTTCCCCTTCTATATGGTATTTTGGTATTTTTACAATCTCGTGTGTGTGTGTGGGACCAAGAGGGGGTTGAAGTCAACCAAAACACTATGTAGCACAGTATCCACCGCCATTTACTATGCTCACATTACACTTCCACCTTTTCGTCATACCGCTACGTGGTTCGACGTGATTCTTGACAGTTGTCGGCACCAAGCGACAACAACATTCAACAACCTTTAAAGTAGGAGGAAGAGTGGAGGCGAGGGCAACCTGTGAGAACCAGAGAGGGAGAAGGATAGAGAGGGAGCATTTGCGTGTGCGTCGGTGACCCGAGGAGGAGGAGACGTTCGCCGGAGGCTGAGGGGATCGCCAGAGTCCATTGTGTATGCTTTCATCCCTTTCTTTTTTCCCTGAATTAGTGTAAAATCATGCAAAATTGTGGAGAATTAGTTGTAAATTGTGAAATTCAACAGATCAAACTATTTTAGATGCATGTTAGTAGTGTTGGATTTTTTTAGAGAATTTATCAGTGGATTATGTGTTATTTTTTGCGAGCCTTGCTACAATGTTTTCACATAACCTTTCAAACTTCTTGATTTTATATCCTGAGTTGTGATTTATGGTTTTTAATGATACTTGTACCAAAATGTAGAGGACTCAAAGCTCTGCGGTATTGTATATTTAGTTTGGTTTTTCAAGTATCGGAAATGGGTCCACCGGAGGATCACATTTTAGGTGATTTTCGTTGGCCCTGTTTTCTGGTTCTAGGTTACTGTAAAAACCCAAACCGTGTGTAAGCAATGCAGACGGATTGTGTGGCCAGGTCATGTGGTTTTGGCAGTACAGTTTTTAGTAAAGAAAATAGATTATTGTGATCAAGGTTTTGATTACTGATAATGGTTTTCTGTAATGAAAAGATTTGGAAAGTGTTTTCGAAAATGAAACTCATGTTTTAGAAATGTTTTTCGAGGATTTGGTAGGCACCACGTACCTGAAAGGTAGTCCGACAGAAAAAGAGCATTAAATGCATCGAAGGTTGGTGAGATGCTTGAAGTCATGGTTGTCAAGTTACTTGACTGAGGTACTACACGACCTCGGGGTAAAAAGAGACTTGGACATTCCCTTAGTGTCGGTGCTGGCTGGGTCTAGGGTAGGAGGCCCCAGATTCCTGGACACCAAGAGGCGTCAGAAGACACACCCCATGTGTGTGTGCTATAGGTGTTATTGGAAGGCTATAGCAGGGGTGGTTGGACTCTTACACGAGGTGGCTTACCACGGCAATGCAGTAGGGTTGGGATTGAAGCCTTGCCAACTGCTTGTGGCTAATCAGTCACCTGTGGTCAGGGAGATACGACGGATTTTGTTCGTGTTCTGTGTAAATTTGTTGAGATGGGTTTCAAATGAGGATTTGAATGCATAACATCGATTTCATGTGCATGCGAATTTAAAGGAAAACGATTATGTTTTTAAAAAGACATATTTTCCAGTAAATTATCGAACTATTGATGAGATTTCCTAGTTTTTTATTCCCTTTCGACTCAGTCTTAGAAAATATGATTTGAGAATTTTTTGAGGCTTTTTACCGTGGTTTTTGGATGAACGCATATCAAATGACTTAGACGTTACTCATGCGTTGTGATTTTCTTTTCCAAATACAAAGTTAAAAGTGCAGTCCAATCCTAACGCAGATTAGTTGGAGCCACCTAAACATACACAAGATTCTTAGGTAGTTATTTAATTTATTTTTTATTGTTGATTTATTTAAATTACTTAGTTAATTATTTTGTTAATTAATTAGGTAGTTGCGATACTGTGATATGATGCGTTGGGACGTTTCAAATATAATTATCTCTTTTAATTCAGATAAAAATAAGTTTTCATAATTAGTGTATTGAAAAGAAAGCAACTATCATAATTAAATAAGTCAAGATATTAAATTTGAAAACAAATTTATATCATAATGGACGTTTGTGTGAATGTTGGCTTAAACACTGTTTTAACTGAACAGTACTAGATATGTAGCCTGGATGTCTAAAAAATTCCTATTTATGTAACTCACTCCAATAAACGTTTGAACGAAAGAATTCTTAACTTATTTTGAGGTATATAAACATATATAAACATGGTAATTTTTGTCGCAACTTGATAAAATTGTACGTGACCTTAACGGTTTACATTCTCAATGTTGCATGTTGTTATCTTATTGACTTGTCATACACGATCGGATAGTTTTCATGTTTATGATGTTGAAAAAAGGATAAATATAAAACAATTACAAGTTAACCTATTGTTATTGTGTAGCTAGCTAGAAGAGGAGAAACTTACATCTCATTCTGAATCCTACGGCAGGGGAAAAAAACAATATCTACTGATTTAAAAATATATATATATATGTACAGATTAAGTAGTCGTGTATGAAGTACATCACTACACGTATGGTATAGCTGTGCTCGTGCCTTGTCAAATACACGAAAAATGAAACTTACTGTGCTCGTGTTTACCGTATGCTTGTTGTAGGGCATGCGCTTAGACATGATACAACACGATTGTCAGGGAAGCATATATTGGAATTTGGAAGATGTGATACGTATTAGTTGCATTATATCGTTTAAAAAACAATGTCCACTAACGGCATGTTTGATTGTTTGTACACAAGATTCCTAGGATTAGAATAAATCTAGATTCCTTCCGAAGCTCTTGGAATTTGGATAAATCTCAATTCCTCCCGACCCTTGACTCCACCTAGATCATTTGCACAAACAAAAACAAACAGTCAGCTTTGAAGATTTCAAACCAAAGGAGTCAGGGATCTCTATCCAACACCATCTTATCCTTTTCCCCCACAAATCCCATCATTTCAAAATCTCCGTGGAAAATCTTTTTCAAAAGAGTCTTCATGGAATACTTAATTGTACCTTTTTGTATGGAAACCTTATTAATTTCGACTAACGGAATCTTTTTCATTAACAACCAATCTCTAAACCAGACCAAAGCAATCTCCATATAACGGCATCAAAGTTTGTAACAGCAACACTCACGCTTACACTCTCTCTACAGAGTGAAAAAACAAACAAACGAACTGTAGGTGACTTGATGGAGTTACTTTTCTCTCTTGATTGTCGAAGGTAGATTCGTCCGTTGCGGGGGGTTGGTCTTGGCTGTTTTATTATTGTCTGTTCTCCTCTTGGGCCATCAGATTCCCAGCGTCGTGTAGGGTTGGTTGCCTTTATTTCCAGAGGAGAGAGGACACCATTGTTGAGTGCTGGAGTGCAGTGTGCATTGGTCACTCTGACTGCTCTGATCTCAATAGTTTGGTGTTTTCTGAAGTGGGTTTCTTTTTGTTCTGGGTTCCTTTCCAGCTGGTGATTTGTGGAGGATTTGCTTCTGGGGTGGTGGTACATTGTTTTCTTCTCCCTCTGCTTGTAAGCAGGTCAGTTGGCTCATCTTTGAGGCCCTTTTGCTCTCTGGGTTTGGTGGCATTTCTGGGTTTCTATTCTTTTCTGGGTTCTGGTTTGTACTTGCGTTGGGTTTTGGTGATACCGGGTTCTGGTTTGTTGCTTGTATTGGGTTTTGCTGTTGCTACTTGGGATATTGGATTGTTCATAGCGTGTTCAAGTGTCAGTCTTCTCTTGCGCTCTTAACTTGGCAGTTTTGGGTTTCTTCTTCAGGTGATCGGCAAGGACTTTGTCGCTTTGAGGACATCTACTTTTGGGTTTCTCTTTTTTCGGGATTGTGCTTTGGGTTTTTTATTTGTTGTGGTTTTGGGATAGAGTTTCCTTTACACAGGAAGGGAGAAGGGGAGGGAAATGGCAGGTGGATGTGCTCCTGCGCCGAAGCAGGACGAGCTGCAGCCGCACCCAGTGAGGGATCAGCTGCCCCATGTTTCCTACTGCCTCACCAGCCAACCTCCTTGGCGTGAGTTCCTCATCTCCCCCTTTCTGACTATATTCACTACATTTTGTTTGTCCATTCCACTGTTTGTTTTGGTAGGTATTGTACAGCGAAAGGGAATAATAGAGTGATTACACGAGAGAGAGAGAGAGAGAGAGTGGGGCAGGGGGTGATCATCCTCAGTGCAATATAAACATAATACAAAAATATATATCTATATACAAAAGAACACAAAGATAAATAGATAATACAAAGATAAAAGGATAATACAAAGATTCAAGAATCTATTTACTCTAACACTCTCCTTTAAGTTGAAGTATAAATGTTTACATAGTGACTTAAAGATCCTTAGAGATAAACCTTTTGTGAAAATTTCAATAAGTTGATTGAACGACGGTGTATAAAGAGCAAAGATGATCTCACTCATCACTATTTCTCTAATATAGTAACAGTTCATCTCAATATGTTTTGTTTGCTCATGGAAAGTACGATCATTGGTAACAAATATGGTTGCTTAGTTGTTACAATGTATGGATGTAGGAAGTTATACGGTGAAATCTTACATGTTATTAGTACCATAGACTTGTATTCAACTTGTGTACTTAATTAAGATACTACATTCTGTTTCTTACTCTTCCAAATGATGAAGTTCCCTTCAATGTATATTTAGCAACCAAAAGTGGATTTTTGGTCTCCTTTGTCACCTACATAGTTCAAATCTAAGTAAGCATTGGAAGTGTCCATGTCTCTGGGTACACTAGGCTTTTACCCGATGTATTCTTTACATAAGCTAACACACGTGAAGTTCTTTTGTAATGAATCAGTCTTGGTTTATTCTTTACATAAGCCAGTACACATGAAGCTGCTTTCCAATGAGCTAGTCTTGGTTCATGTGTAAATTGAATCAACAGTCCAACAACATTGAAGTAGATAAATTTTCTGATCATTCGTTTGTATTGTCCTACATCCTCGGATAGCTTAAAAGTGTTATTCTAAAAATCTGAATTCTGATCAATTGGAGTGCTTTTGGGCTTGCAGTCTACAAGTCCAGACTATTGGAGTAAATGAAAGGCATGTTTCTTTGAAACATAACCATTTTATCTCTATTATAAGCAAATTCTATTCCAAGGAAGTATCCAGGTCTTTACATATCTTTGGTGACAAATATCTTTGGTGACAAAGTGTCTCCTAAGATATTCTTTAGTCTCAGTAACTTCATATGTGTCACTACTTGTTAGAAGGATGTCATCGACATATACTGCAAGTATTATACAATCAATGTTACCTTGTTAGATAAATACTAAGTGATGTACTGTATAACGTCGAAATCTAGCTTTCATGACAATCCTACTAAAATTTTCAAATCACACTTTGAAACTTTATTTTAGGCCATAGATAGCATTTTAGATGTGACAAACTTTATTCTCCTCATGAGTAATATCTTGGAGGTTGCTCTATAAGCACTTATTTTGCCAGATCATCATATAGAATTACATTTTTGACATCTAACTGATGTAACTTTCATGTTTGATTGATAGAGATAGATAATAAGACTCAATTTGAGTTTAGCCTTGCCACAAGAGGAAAATTCTCAACATAATCGACATTAAAAGTCTACATGAATTCCTTTGCAACTAGGCACACTTTGTACCTACCAAGAGAGTCGTTTGATTTGTATTTGATAGTATAGATCTATCGACATTCAACAACTGTAGCATCGGCTCGAGGAGTAATTAGCTCCTAAGTGTGCCATGATAGTAATGTCTGCTTCTCCTTATTGATAGTAGCTTTCCAATGTGGTACTATTATAATCTCTGTGTAGTTTTTGCAGATAGACTCAGAGGAAATAGACAAGGTAAACTAACAAAATACAAAATAAAGACGATAATATGAAATAAGATAAGCAATAACTGATCACTTATCTTTAGGAAGATCAAGATTGGAAGAACCTAGATTAATTGGCATAAGAGTTGCATTAGCTTGAGTTTGAACCGGTGGCCTTTGCCGAAGGTAATGAGTGTATACCTGCAAAGGACAAGTAAAAGCCATGAAGCACCAGAAGTACCCTCAACGACAAAACTCTCAATTAGGGTGGGAAGAGGAACAATAACATGGACATCCGTTGGAAAAATAAAGGTAAAATAAAACGTGGACTTAAAGAAGGTGATATTAGTAGAAGTGAAATATCATCTAGTAGTCGGATCATAATAGGGATGTACTTTTTTAGTCTAGGAGTATTCTACAAAAACACACTTGATTAAACAGGGACACACCTTTGGCTAGGAAATAAATCTTGCACAAAACAAAACAAAGACATCCAAAGACTTTTGGAGGTAAGTGAAAAATGGAAAGACCAGGACACACCTTTGAAAGGGTATATCATCATAGAGGGCAACTGAGGGTATTTTATTAATGAGATAGAAGGCAGTCAATATCGTATTAGACTAGAGGTATTTAGGAACATTTATTTGTTACATGAGAGTATAAATGATATAAAGGATATATTGTTTTTTTCAGCGATGTCATTTTGTTAAGTGGTGTGGGACAAAATGTTTGATGCAATATTCCTAATAATGTACAAAAATTAGTAATGTTATTTTAGACAAATTCCATAGCATTATCAGTTCGAAACAATCGTGTAGAAATAGAAAATTGGGTTTTTATTTTAGTAAAAAAAATTCGAACAACAATAAGTACACGAGCTCAGTCTTTAAGTAGATATAGTCAAGAGACTTTAGAAATTTCAACGGTAAACATAATGTAATACCTATGACTCGACATAGAAGACACATGATATGAACCTTAGATATCTTAGTGGATTAATTCAAAGGGACCATAACTCATTGAATTCGATCAACTAAGGTAGGTAGAACGATGATGCTTATCCAACTGACGCGACTACACTCAAAGGATTCTATAGACACTAAGGCAAAGCTTGTTGAAGCTTTCGAAGCAAAGGATGATCATAACGGAAGTGCCATAAAAGAGATGACGATGGAGTAAAAGTGGATGAAATGAGTCCTTTGGAAACATTCTCACGAACAAGAAGGTACTACTTATTACATTCACGGTCCAAATTAATCCTCTTTTCAATCCACAAATCCTGAAAAATACAGTAATATGGGTGTGACCATGTCTGCCCGGAAATTGGCGCAGAGGACGCCAAAGGAGAAGGTCACAACCATGCCAGAAGGTGAAGGCGCAAGATAAGATAAGATAAGACAAAAATCGGAGTCGCTATCTAGTTTTTTAAGGGAAAGACGAAGGAAATCACAAATAAAGATGACTATATATGATGCTCATGAAAATGCTAAATATCTATAGACCAAAGAAAGGATAAGGATTTCTGTTACGCATAGGAAATGTATTAGGCACCCCCGTACGTCCGAGAAACTCAGTCTTTTCTAATATGATTCGCTTGCTAAGAGGCTAGATGCAAATGTATGCTTGCTAAACCGAGGTTGTGTTTGAAATCATGTTAATATGAGTGCGGAATCGTGGATGTGTAAAGTGCGTGCGAAAATTATGAAAAAATTGACACAATATGACGGGACAACGACACATGAAATGACAAAGAAAATCACATGAAATGACGATTTTTTTGAGAAAAATGATCTGAAAAAATATGCAAACATTTAAACAATCAAAAGTAGTATCTACTCAAGTCATCGAAATTATAGAAAATGTCATGAAAACCAAAATAGGGAAAATAATCCACAATTGGGTCAATGTAGGCATTTAAGTCGATTAATGTACGCTCCGAGTGATGGAAATCTAAATCAAATCATAAAAATAAATGCAGAGTGAGGGAAATCAAACCGGTGTTAAGCAAAAGAATCTGGAGTAAATCAAAATGAAATCCGCAAAAAACTATATGAAAAGCAAGTTTTTATTGAAAATGGCATGAAATGATACGCATGTGGATACATGTGCATGTAAATGCATCGGAATGTAAGAAAAATGTTTAGGAGCTATTTACACAGGAAAAGGTGCATGATTTAGTGTAAAAATAGCATCCATGTGCATGAAATGATGTCATGGGGGTAATTATGTAATTTCACATGATCAAATGTGATAAATGTGTATAGGGACATGATGCATGTTTTAATGTGTGTATTTTGTATGTAAAATGTTAGGAAAATATATTTACAAGAAAACATGATGGAAACAAGATTTTAAATGCAAGAAAATGATATAAACATGGAAAATCACAAGTGTAGGGGTTAAAGTGTAAAATTCACAAAGGAATAGCAAATTCACTTGAAAAACTTCACAGAAATCAGAGAACAAAAAATTATCACATGAAGTAGAGTGAAAATTCGATTTGATGAGAAATGGATGTTGAAAAATCGCATATTGCAATTTAGAAAAATTTACAGACTAAAGTGTAAAATACACAAAAGAATGACAACCATGATTGGAAGCTGTTTTAAAACTTTCATGTTAAAGTTCAGATCATGAATTAACAGAAAAATGTAATATTAAGGTGTGAAGGGTGTGAAATTTACATTATAATAATTTCATAAAATTTCAGGACTAAATGTGTAAAATTTACATGTGTGTGCAAATGTGATCAAAATACAGAATCAGGGGTCATTTTAGATTGAAAACATGATTTTGTCATAAATACCTTATTCATGTGACAATCTACAAACATGCATGATTAATGAATGTGAAAGATGTGAGTATATAGACTAAAATGCGATTAAAAAACTCAAGCCATTGACTTAAGTGCTAATTAAAGGGTCTAGATGCAATTTGTCTATGTTCATAAACTATTTTAGATGAAATCTAGGTTTTCATGCAAAATCCCAGGATTAAAATGCAATGAAAAACAAGTTTTTATACAATTCAGTGTAATTATGAATTACTTAAAAGTTCTGGATGTAAATTTTACAAAGGAATTTTTGTTTGTTAAAAATTCTAAGGTAAAATGAAAATGTCTAGGACTATTTGTAAGGAAAACATGATTTCAGAGGCTTAAATGTGATGAAATAAGCATTACTGAGCTAGTCATGAAAAAAAAACATTCAAGGGACAATATGCAATTTTATCAGAAAACAAAAGAAGTAAAAACTTTATTTACAACTACAGGGGTTTAAACACAAAAAGTTTGGACCTAAACGTAATAACATAAGGGTCTAAGTGTAGACAATTAAAAATCTAAGGACCTAGACTATACTGTTACCCTTTGAAGATCACCAATGCTCCAGTCTTCGTTGAGGGGACCGACGGTGATACAGTGGGGAAGGACGACGGGCGACGGTCAGAAAAGCTTGTAGAAGACACAACGAGCATCCCTGAGGTGTCGGGCAAGGCCAGTGAGGGCTGGGATGCTCTCCCCACCTCACGCTTCGGCGAGGGGCTGTCGACGCTAGAGAATATGATGGTGGAGGTCGTAGGCGACGGTTCTGCTTCTGGGACGAGGTGGTGGCGAGCAGAGAAGCATTGGGACAGTACGATGGACGCTTTAGAGGGACCAACGGAGGTCGAGGACGCCTGAATAGCTCTACTCACCACTAGTGTCGGCGACAAACGTGGCGGTGGTGGGGACGTCGTTCCGGAGGCTGTGACGATGGCATGGCGATACGACAGAGCTTCCTGAGGCAGTGGCTTGAAGCGAGCATGACCTAAAGGCTCCACTTATCTAGTGGGTTCTACAACGGAGGGAGGCGGTGCCGGTGCAACGACGACGTTCCTTTGGCCAAGGGAGGCCAGAGAATTCCTTCCAGAGCGTCGAAGGCCCGGGAAGGAGGAGGAGGAAGATGAGGGAGAGGCACCAGGAACCTCATCTGCCCGAGAGGCCACTGACTTTGCTGGAGGTGGTGAACCCACCACCGCATAAGAAGGGGACAACATACAAGGGGTGAAAACTCCGGCAAAACTCACCCGGAGGACTCGAATGGACCCGACGAGGCTAAAGGAGCATTAATCGAGTTTGAGTGGAGGGAATTATCTGGAGGATGATCGGACTATCCCTCTCTTGCCGGTGGCGACGTTCTCTGAGGCAATTGCTCTGGTAAGGGAGAGCGGTGGTTCTTGGGTTCCAAAAGGGCTGCTGGAAGAGGCTCTGAGTGGGTGTTTCTGCTGAGGATCCTCTGGGTTTCAAGCCATCGTCCAGGTTTCAAAACGATGTCCTTCTTCAGGTGGCTGTCGAATCATCTTATACGCCGATGAGGTCTTCCAAGACCGTCGATCCTCCTTCAGCGAACAAGGGCCGTTGGATCAAGCCTGGCAGGACGAGAGCTGGCCGTGGATCATGCGGGGACAGATGTTGTGGAGGATTGGCGTCAGGGATTGCAGGTGTCGTCGGAGAAGAGGGGGAGATGGCGTCGGAATTATTTTTGCCATTACCTAGGTTTTTTATTGAAGAAATGAATGGGTGTGTGTGGGTTGGGCTTTTAGAATGGGTTTCAAGGATTTCAGAGTTTTTTAAGGGATTTTAGATTTTTAGGTTTTGGTTTTTTTAATTTTTTGTTTTGGTGATTTTAATTTAGGATTAATGATTTGTGATTTTAATTTGGTTTTAGGTTTTGGATGATTTATTTAGGTTCTGTTATTTTAAGTTGATTAAGGTTTTTTTTTATTTGGTGGTTTAATTAGAAATGGGTTTAATTGATTTTAGTTTGGTTAATTTAAGTTTTGGATTTGATTAATTTTAAATTTAGATTTAATTAGTTTTTACTTGATTTAATTAAGGACTTAGTTTAAATTATGATTTAATTGGTTTTTATTTGATTTAATTAGGAATTTAATTGGTTTTTTGCTTGATTTTTGTTTGGGTTAGGGTTCTTACTTAATTAGATTTAATTTTTAATGGATTTTATTGGATTTTACTTGATTTTGGTTTTAATTAAGAGTTTTTACTTAATTAATTTGAGTTTTAAATGGATTTTACTTAATTTTGGTTTGGATTAAATGTTTTAGCTTAGTTAGTTTGAGTTTTAAATGGTTTAAATGGATTTTACTTGATTTTGGTTTTAATTAGGGTTTTTACTTAATTAATTTGTGTTTTAAATGGTTTAAATGGATTTTACTTGATTTTGGTTTTAATAGGGTTTTTATTTAATTATCTTGAATTTTTAAATGATTTAAATGGATTTTACTTAATTATGGTTTTTTACTTAATTAATTTGAGTTTTAAATAGTTTAAATGGATTTTACTTGATTTTGGTTTTAATTAAAGTTTTTACTTAATTAATTTGGGTTTTTTAATGATTTAAGTGGATTTTACTTGGTTTTGGTTTTGATTAGGTGTTTTAACTTAATTAATTTGAGTTTTAATGATTTAAGTGAGTTTTATTTTAGTTTGCATTTTTAATTATGGTTTTTTGCTTTTATTGACTTAGGATTGAGTTAGAATGGACTTGTGTGGGTTTAAGTGGGCTTAAGTTGAACTAGGGTTTAGGTGGAGTTAGGGTTTTGGATTTAGTGGTCGTAACTCGAGTATCTTTCAAGTAGAGTCTGCTGTCAAGTGATTGTAAAATCAGGGTGTCTACAATGAGAAAAAAGTTATATAATAATTTGAAGACTTTGTAATTTTACTAATAGAAAGTAAGTTGACAGAAAAGTTTAGTATATAAAAAACATTAGCAATGTTCAGAAAAGAAGAGGCCTAAATAATCCTTTTAAAGATTATTATCTACCATAGGCTTGGAAGGAATAGATAATCTACTAGAAAGAAAAACAAAAAAGTTTCAAGTACTTGTCATATGAGTAAAAACACTTGAATTTAATACTTGTCATGTTGTTGGGTGGCAAATCATGAAGTTTGATGTTCCTAAAGTTGTAAGTAACAGTTATACTCAGTCTAAGAGATAATGACTATATTAAACGTGCATGTGGCTCTAGAGAAGTTGTCTACAAGAGTCACAACATTTTGAGCTTATTTAGGTTTGCCAAATTTGTTACAACACTTCTCAAAAAAGTATGATTAGTGCGCCCACATTGTTCACCCTTGTGGTTCCCATGCCCTCTCCCTGAATCATGTCTTTGGCCTTGTCCGTGGCGACATCCACAACTATAATTAACTTTGATCAACTGATCAGTGAGGAAGAAAGGAGTGTCCCAGTAGAGATGTGGAGAATGCGAGAAAACATGGAAGACAAGGTTTTGGGAAGCATTCTTAGGTTATAGAGTGGAGAGAAACTTTGTAATTGCTAACTTTGCGCGATATGCCTTCAATGTCTATACATTGAGAACAATAGATTGATGAATATTCAACTCATCAATAAAATCACGCAGATATGTATATAAATCTTGAACAGAATGGTCCCATTACTGAAGCGAGAAGAATTTCTTATAAATATCAAACATGTGAGATATGGTTTTCATATGTCTTTATGTTTCTTTCAGTGTATCCCAAATTTTCTTGGCCGAAGTAAGGAACATGACAACAGTAGTAATATTCTTCTCTATATTGTTGACAAGTGAGGAAATTACGCCATAGTCTATAGCAAATTAGTCATCGTAGGTGGAATTTTTTGGAGACGGTGCATTTTGAGTAATGTACCTTGTCTTCCGATAAATATCAAGGAAAACAATGAAGAGCTTTGACCGGAGAAAATAATTCTTCCCATTGAGTTTCATAGTAGTATCACGTAAATTTTAAAGCTACACATCTTACAATGTGGTCAACGATAGATTGACAGAGGAGGATGCTATCACCGAGGAGAACAAAGGTAGCATGTAGAGAGATAGGCAGTCATAACTGGCAAGTAGACAATACTAGACCTCTCATGACATAGGAGGGGTGCCTGTACCATGGAAGAAGAGGAGAAACAGAAGCAAGAAGAGAACCCGTTGGACTTATAAATGTTAGAGTTATAGTTTATATTATATATCCTTGGTATATAGGTTAATGAGTAACTGGATATCCATTTAATGTAAGGATTTCTCTACCCATCTTATATATATGTACTCTTCTCTCTTTGACAACAATAATAAAGATTATCTTTGTCCTAATTAACATGATATCCAGAGCCCAGATTTGTTAACCTAAAAAAAAAAGGAGAGGAAGGAGTCTAGCAGCCACCGTTGGCCAACGTCCTTGCCTTCCTACCATTCGGTCGTTGTATTTCCCCTCCGTCGGTAGGCCCACAGTCCGACGCTGCCTCCCGTCCCCTCCCCTAACGCTAACGTCCCTATCTAGGCATCCTCCCGCCTCCTTCGTCAGTAGTTCTCCCTCCACCCGCCACCGGTTACCACTCCAGCAGCCTTCAGGGGCACCGGCGGCCTCGTCTTCTCGTCAGAAAGGGTTGTTTAGCCCTGATATGTACTCCATCTAGTAGTTAGGTCATGTGTTAGGCCCCTTCATCTCTTGTTTTCGTTGTTCGTGGGTGGATACATGATATCCACTTGTGTTTAAGCCTTCAGATTGCGTGGTGGTGTTTTTGGTAGGCGGTTGCTACGTGTTTTCTGGGGGATAATCGTCTAATCAGTTTTTTCCTTCTTTGTTTTTGAAAATTCAGACCTTATATTATTTTGTTATTATGGCTACACGTGAATCCCTTGTCAAGAACCTCAGTGGAACATCTGAAAATTGAATGGCAAGAATTATTTACTCTGGTCACAAAGTTTTAAGACGTTTATTATTGCACATAGAAAACCAGTCATCTTACCAAACCGTCCCTAGATAGTAAGAATGCCACATATGATGATTGGTTCGCAAATGATGCAAATATTGTCTCTTGGATGATAAACAACATGGAGTCTACTGTAGCTAGGGGAGTTATGATGCTGAGACCAGTTAAGAAGATATGAGATAATCTTCGTCTCACTTATGGTCATGAGAAGAACATATCTAGAGTTTTTGAGATATATGAGCAGCTTTTCACTCTTCATCAGAGAAATCGTTCTGTTTCAGAGCACTTTACATTGTTGCATGGTTTACTGGATGAGCTTGTGGTACATCAATCTTTGAAGGCTGATATTACACAGATGAGACAGTATCAGGAAGAGTTAGCTGTGGCCATTTATCTTTTTAACCTATCTCCTGAGCTCAGCTCTCAGATCAGGGGATAGATTCTAGGAGCTGACAGTGTACCAAATTTACAGACCACCTTTGCACGTGTTCTACGTATCTCCATAGCTACTCCTTCTCCAGTTTCTGATCAGTCAGCCATGGTAGCTACATGTGGTCGAAAGCATGGTGGCTCTTGTGACGGGGGTCGTGGTCGTACAGATGCTGGAGGACATTCTCATTGTATTCATTGTGGCAGGATTGGTCACAGTGTTGAGAGGTGTTGGGATTTACATGGACGGTTTAGTTTTTTTTATCTGCACATGTTACTACTGAGTCCCTATCAATCATTTCCACCAATGAGGAGTCGATAGTTATTATTTCGTAGGTTGATTATGACAAGCTCCTACAGTTAAAGGTCACTGACTCCATCGCCACTGCCTTTTACTCCATTTCCACAGGTACTAGTGTTCTCCTGGCTTCTAGGGATCCCTCCTGGATAATTAATTCCGATACCTCCTTCCATTTGTCAGGTACAAAAAATTTGTTTACTCGTTTATCACAGTTATCAGATATTAGGTTTGTGACCATTGCTGATGGTTGGTATTGTCCTGTATCTGGAGAAGAAGTTGTGTAGACTTCTTCCAAGATCTCTCTTGATAAAGTCTAATATGTGCTTGACTTTCCTGTTAATCTTTTGTCTAATAGTATTATTACGAAACAACTACGTTATTGTGTAATCTTTTTTCCTTTTCACTGTACTTTTCAGGATTTACGGACGAAGAGGAAGATTAATTTGAGCCGTGAGCGTGGAAATGGTGTGTACCTGCTGGTCA
>JAMKQA010247239.1:0-14776 GCA_024699735.1 Posidonia australis
GAGTACACCCACTCGACGTCCTACACAGTGCTCGAACAACCAGAGTTTCTTTCACCTCTAGGTCCAACCAATACCTCAAACCACAACTACAAACACCAACAAAATCACGAAAATCATGTATACCTCAACCTAAGCAAGCAACTCACGACCCTCGAGATAACACTCATTCCTGGTAAGTCAATCAGGAACATCAGTCTTTTGGTCCTCTAAAACCGTAAAACACTTAAACCTCATCCTTAGCAATTGACACTGGCCACAAGCAGTCCACCGAGGAACAACCATAGCATCTGTACTGCCAAGGACAACCACCTTGTAGAGCAGTCTGTCTGTCCCAACGTCCTACCTTCTGTAGGACCCTCAAAAGGCTAACCACACACCAGGAAAGCCAACTCACCCTACATCTAGGCAAGTTGTCCTCTCTCAGGACAAACCATAGAGTACACCCACTCGACGTCCTACACAGTGCTCGAACAACCAGAGTTTCTTTCACCTCTAGGTCCAACCAATACCTCAAACCACAACTACAAACACCAGCAAAATCACGAAAATCATGTATACCTCAGCCTAAGCAAGTAGCTCACGACCCTCGAGATAATACTCATTCCTAGTAAGTCAATCAAGAACATCAGTCTTTTAGTCCTCTAAAACCGCAAAACACTCAAACCTCACCCTTAGCAAAAGCTTACGACCCCAAAGGTATCACTCGTCCTTGGTAGGTTGGCCAAGAGCGTCAACCATAGGCATCACTTATCCCTAGTAGGTTGGTCAGGAGCGTCGGTCTCTTGGTACCCCAAAACCATAAAACACTCGGATCTCACTCTAAGCAAACAGCTCACAACTCCCGAGTTATCACTCGTTCCAAAAGTCAGTCGAGAGTTTAGGTACATTGGTCTCCCAAAATCTTTTCAAGACCTCCAATATTTTTCCAAAACCATTGCAAAACTATGCAATTTCTTTTCAAAAACCTTTTGGAAAACTATTTCGAAAACATTTCAAAAGCCAACTCAAAAGCATCACAAAACATTGTGTCAAATACAACATTGCAAAACTGCAACGAAAATTACAAACTCTAAACTACTTTCAAATCCTAAGAGAAATCCCTTTTCAAAAACATCCATATGTTTCTCAAAACTCTTCGAAAACCCATTTAAAAGCATATTTCCAAAACAAAATCAGAGAAATCTAAAACATCCTTCTAGTATGATGACCACTCAGAAAGGACCACAAAAAGTCCAAAGCAATGGACTCAAAGTCTCATTCAACTTTCAAGACCATAGTTACACCAATTAATCTCTATCCAAACTCCAATTCATATCAGACACAAAAAACCAAAATGGTGAATGTCGTGATAGCAAGTAAACTTTCTAGATTTTAAAGACAAGTATTACAAAACAACTGTCTATACCTACATTGGCCAGTGTAAAAATAAATGTGAGATACAAATCCATGTCACACGATAAATAAAGAATAAAAAATTAATGATCCAAAATTTATGGACCACAACCAACCATATTTTCTAAAATAAGAATAAAAAAAATTCAGAGGATAAATTAACAAGATATAAACTAAATTTAACTCAATCTTTGGACAACTCCTAAATCCAATTATAGAAATCCAACAAAATATTCAAAGGATAAATTAACAAGATATAAAACTAAATATTAATGGGATAAAACTCAATCTTTGGACAACTCCTAAATCCAACTCTATAGAAATCTAAATCTATTCAAATCTTACCCACGAAGAACTTGCTTAAAAAACTTTTCATTTAAATAGTTATAAATATATAAACAAAAAATAAAGATCTACTTCATTTAAATAGCAGCATTTATCAAATAAAAAATTAGCAACGATGCAACAACCTCGAAAAAGAAAAGACAAATTGAGAATACTGTACAAAACACATTCTTTTAAAACTAAAAATAGACCATGGGTTGTTACCGCCTATTGATTTCTATCAAAACTCCAATTCATATCAAAGGTTGCAAGCAAAATAGGTGTAGAAAGAGACAATTGAGAAAGGACCCAAAAATCTAAATAAATAGAAATATATACGATGCAAGAGACCAAGAAAATTAAGCAGTGACGATGTGATGAAATTAAATTCAAAGTGTGATGGAAGATAACAAAAAACCTAAATGGTGAACGTCGAGGCAGCAAGCAAGCTTTCTAGATTTTAAAAACGAGTATAATACAACTGTCTAATTCAAAATACAACATGGGAGATCATCCTTTAAACTACCACCAATAACAAATCTATTGGCCAGTGCAAAAATATTTCGTTTAAAGAGCATTAACATTTATCAAATAAAAAAATAACAACAATGCATCTACCTCGAAAAAGAAAAGACAAATTGAGAATATTGTAAAAAACAGTTTCTATAAAACTAAAAGGAGACCATGCCACAGTAACTTCCAATTGATTTCTATCAAAACTCCAATTCATATCCAAAGCTTGTAAACGAAAGAGGCGCAGAAAGAGACCAGAAAGCCTAAATAAATAGTTATAAATATATAATAAAAAAAATAAAACCAATTTTTTTTAAAAAGCATTAGCATTTATCGAATAAAAAATTAACAACGATGCATCTATCTCGAAAAAGAAAAGACAAATTCACAATACTATAAAAAACATGTATTTAAAACTAAAAAAAAACCATGCCGCACTAGTTACATCCAATTAATCTCTATCCAAACTCCAATTCATATCAGAGACAAAAAACCAAAATGTTTAATGACGTGATAGCAAGTAAACTTTCTAAATTTTAAAGACGAGTATTACACAACAACTGTCTTTACCTACATTGGCCAGTGCAAAAATAAATGTGAGATACAAATCCATATCACACGATAAATTAAGAATAAAAAATTAATAATCCAAAATTTATGACCCACAACCAACCATTTTTTCTAAAATAAGAATAAAAAAATTTTAAAGTATAAATTAACAAGATATAAAACTAAATTTAACTCAATCTTTCGACAACTCCTAAATCCAACTCTATAGAAATCCAACTAAATATTCAAAGGATAAATTAACAAGATATAAAACTAAATATTAATGGGATAAAACTCAATCTTTGGACAACTCCTAAATCCAACTCTATAGAAATCTAAATCTTTTCAAATCTTACCTACGAAGAACTTGCTTAAAAAGATTTTCATCGCCTATTACCTCTAAACGTATCAAGAGTTCGATAAATCTAAATAAATAGTTATAAATATATAAACAAAAAATAAAGATCTATTTCGTTTAAATAGCAGCATTTATCAAATAGAAAATTAGCAACGATGCATCAACCTCGGAAAGACAAAATGAGAACACTGTAAAAAACATATTCTTTAAAACTAAAAACAGACCGTACTGCAATTATTACCTCCTATTGATTTCTATCAAAACTCCACCTCATATCAAAGGTTGGAAACGAAATAGGTACAGAAAGAGACAATTGAGAAAGGACCAAAAAATCTAAATAAATAGAAATATATATGATGCAAGAAACCAAGAAAATTAAGTAGTGAGTATGTGATGAAATTAAATTCAAAGTGTGATTGTAGGAAACAAAAAACCTAAATGATGAATGTCGTGGCAGCAAATAAGCTTTCTAGATTTTAAAAACGAGTATAACACAACAACTGTTGTTACTTCCTATTGATTTCAATCAAAACTCCAATTCATATCAAAGATTGGAAACGAAAGAGGGGCAGAAAAAGACAAGACAAAAAAACCAAAATAAAAAGTTATAAATATATGAACAAAAAATAAAACCAATTTTTTTAAAATAGCATTAGCAGTTATTAAATAAAAAATTAACAACGATGCATCTACCTCGAAAAAGAAAAGACAAATTGACAATACTATAAAAAACATGTACTTTAAAACTAGAAATAAACCAAGCCGCACGAGTTACGTCAAATTGATCTCAATCTGTAACGCCCCGAACCCAGACATGCTACCAAACAACAGCATCACAAGCCTAATTACACAAATTACAGAACAAAAAGACTGTAACCAAGGCTCACCTCTAGGATCTCGATGCGCGGCTAGAAACTCTGATTCCTGCACCGAAAACTGGCTGCACGGGGCCTGTACCTGAAACACACACAGCACGCGTGAGTGACATCTAAGTCACCCAGTACGTGCCCCCAAAGCACCCAACTACAAGCAAGCACAATAAAACCAAAGAAAACTTGTTTCTTAATATTATAAAACTTGGTTTTATTCCTTAAAAATTTCTTTCTTTATGAAACAACACTTGGGATTCATTCACAAAACCAAATCCTTTCTTTACAAAAACATCACATGGGACTTCTATTCCAAGTCAGGCTTTCTCAAAAGCCACAACCTTTCCTTTCTCAAAACATGTGGAAATTCGTTCAAGAAAACCACTTACTTTCAAAACATTGCTTTCAAAACTCTTTTGGAAATTCATTTCCTTTTTCCAAAACCAAACCATTCAAAACATAGGATTCTTTCCAAAACACATTTCCTTTCTAGATCCAGCCTAAAACACAATGCCCCACTGGGCTCAAAACCAACACTCAACCACAGGCTGGCAACTGGTTCAAATATCAGGATTCATCTCAGGATTCTAGGACTATTACACAAGTCCAATCCTGATCACACCACATAACTCTTTCATTACCATTTCCACTTTCATTAATATTGTTACCTTGATCAGGGGTAACCAGGCACACCAGCAGTAGATGAGGATTTCACTCCCCAACCTCCCTGCACTGCCGCGATGAGATTCCCCGTGCGGGATTTCATCGCCCCGGCCAACAGGCCTCACATTTTCCTGTTCCTCACACAGGAGCACCGAGATACGTCTCTGGCGACGCCCCAGTGACCCGAACAACTACGTCCAATGACTCAGGCTCAGCCTACACCGCTATGAGCTTAGTGACCCGAACAACAAGGTACAACTACCCAGGCTCAGCCTGCACCGGCGGTGACCCGAACAACTAGGCTCAAAGGCCCAGGTCAGCCTACACCGTCTACTAGCTCGTGAACCACATCACTTTCATCACACATCATTACTGTTTCAAACTCTTTTTAGTTTTGAAAACCATTTTCCATTCATTCTGTTGCAGAACTCTGTTCCATGCAACACACAACCCTCCACTGGGGTCACAACACCGGCTATCACAGCCACCATAAATCAACCATTGGGTCTGAAACCCAAAAATCACTCAAAACCATCTTTCAAATCATTTATAGGGTCAAAACCCAAAAACCAAGTCCAAATCCACCATTTGGGACGCCATATGCCTCCATGTCACCACATGAGACATAACACACATCAAGCCATAAAACCACACAACATCATATAAGACCTCAACATCTCAGGGTAAAATCGGCAGACCGTTCCAAAAACGGTATGCCGTTTTTCCCTGTTTTGGCATTCCGAAAAATTTCGGTATGCCGAAACCCTGTCAGAAAAACCAGTCTCCCACAAAGACGGACGACCGAAATCCTTCGGTCGACCGAAATCCTTCGGTCGACCGAAATCCCCTGATCCGGTCGATCGAAACCATTTCGGTCGTTTGAACCAGGCGGACCAGGGAACCACCTGGGGCAAAACGACATACCGTTTTGACGGAATGTCGTTTTCTGCTGTTGCAGAAAACCCCCAAACACAGCCTTCCTTTTCTTCCCCAAGTGGGAGCAAGGATCGAACCCTATACAAAAATCAAGATTTCATAAAAACATAGGATTAAAGCATAGGGTGTAGACTCTCGAGTCTACTTCAAAACCCCTCAAACCAATCAAGATTTCATCGGAAATATAAATTTGCAAAGGAATCATGCTCAAAAATAAACCTTAAACAGATAAGGCTAAAAACTTCACAAAACTCCCAAAATCCATGCAAATTGGCACGATCCACACGCAAAACATCAAGAAACTCATTCCCAATCATATCCATATTTTTCCACAATTTAAACATGCATTTATCACCATTTATGCATAAATTCTACATTCGACCAAAAACTGGGCAAAAGAGGAGAGGAGGACGCGTACCTTGCTCAGGCAACCAGCGACCCTTAACCCACTCCGGCAAGCTTCCACGAGCTCCGGCGAGACGTCCGGGTAGCTCAGCTCACCACCTCCTCCCGCGATCGCGTACCTCAGCCCCCTTCTTTCCCTCTTTTCTCCACAGCGCAGCACACCTCCCTCCGCTCCGCCACTGCCTCCCCCTCTTATCTCCATCCCCAACCACATGGTGCCGGCCACCCATCCCGTCAGACGAGATGGAGAGGCACGGGCCTCCGTCGGTGGTGTCACGGGAGGGAGAAGAGGAAGAAGAAGAAAACAGGAGAGATGCGGAAGGTAGGGCTCGCGGAAAAGAAAGAAAAAGGAAAGAAAAGAAAAGAGAAAAGAATGACACGCAAACCGAAACAGCTGTGCATCCTCCAACCGAACTCCAAATGGGTCCCAAATCACAACCAGATGCACAGAATGCCACCCACAACCACACACAACCAAGAAACAACATATTATCCATTAATAAACCATTAACACAATATTACAAATAAAACATGGTTTATTATAAAAATGGACAATCAAGCCCTGATGTTACACAATCTAAACACCAATTCATATCAAAGGTTGGAAACAAAAGAGGCACAATAACAAAATAAGAGCTCACATTGTTAAGCAACAACTAATATTTCATCCGATCTCCTAACGTATCAAGGGACTAATAAATCTAAATAAATATTTATAAACACCAAATAAAGAT
Organism: Posidonia australis; assembly: GCA_024699735.1. NCBI lineage: Eukaryota > Viridiplantae > Streptophyta > Magnoliopsida > Alismatales > Posidoniaceae > Posidonia > Posidonia australis. The sequence continues at coordinate 6,744 of JAMKQA010247239.1, forward strand.
CTATTTTTTTTTAATAGCATTAGCATTTATCAAATAAAAAATCAACAACGATGCATCTACAACGAAAATAAAGGAAACATAATATAATGAGAAAACTACAAAAAACATGTACTTTAAAACTAAAAATAAATCATAACGCACTCTCATTCTTTGGACAGAAATCTAAATCTTTACAAATCTTACCCACGAAGAACTTACTTAAAAAGCTTTTCATCGTCCATTCAAAAGAGTAATTTATGTAAGAACCTATCTCCTATCATTCTCTTCTAATTTCAAGAATGATCCTAGTAGTACACAAATGAGACATGCAAAACTTTCAAAGCAAATTCTGACCATGTGAAAGTGTGATAGATAGAAAACCATAGAAAGAGATTTACATATATTAAATATTCATCCTTTAAACCACCACCAATCACAAATCTATACCAACAATGACCTGCGTAAAAATAAATATGAGATACAAATCAATGTCACACGATAAATTAAGAATAAAAAGTTTATGAACCAAAATTTACGATCCAAAACCAACCTTATTTTCTATAAAAGAAAAAAAATTCACGAGATAAATTAACAATGTATAAAATTAAAACTCGATCAATGGAAAACTCCTAAATCCAACCCTATAAAATGACCCGAGACGAAGAACTTGCTTAAGTAGCTTTTCATTGCCTATTACCCAATCAAAAAGTAATTTATGTAAGATCCATTCTTTTCTAATTCCAAAGACTTATGCTAAACAAATTTTGAAGATTTAGTTTTTCCTCCGGTCTCCAAACGTATCTCGAGACCAATAAATCTAAATAAATAGTTATAAATATATAACCAAAAAATAAAAATCTATTTCGTTTAAATAGCATTAGTATTTAGCAATTGAGAAAGGACCAAAAAATCTAAATAAATAGAAATATATACGATGCAAGAGACAATGAAAATTTAGTGACGATGTGATAGTATTACCATTTATCGAATAAAAAATTAACAACGATGCATTTACCTCGAAAAAGAAAAGACAAATTGACAATACTAGTTACAACCAATTGATCTCTATCCAAACTCCAATTCATATCAGACACAAAAAACCAAAATGGTGAATGTCGTGGTAGCAAGTAAACTTTCTAGATTTTAAAGACAAGTATTACACAACAACTGTCTATACCTACATTGGCCAGTGCAAAAATAAATGTGAGATACAAATCCACGTCATAGGATAAATTAAGAATAAAAAATTAATGATCCAAAAATAAATATATTAAAAAAAAATAAAGATCTATTTCGTTTAAATAGCAGCATTTATCAAATAGAAAATTAGCAACGATGCATCAACCTCGAAAAAGAAAAGACAAATTGAGAATACTGTAAAAAAACATGTTCTTTAAAACTAAAAATAGACCATGCCGCAATTGTTACCTCCTATCGATTTCTATCAAAACTCCACTTCATATCAAAATTTGGAAACGAAATAGGCACAGAAAGAGACAATTGAGAAAGGACCAAAAAATCTAAATAAATAGAAATAAAAAACGATGCAAGAGACCAAGAAAATTAAGTAGTGAGGATGTAATGAAATTAAATTCAAAGTGTGATTGTAGAAAACAGAAAACCTAAATGACGAACGTCGTGGCAGCAAGAAAGCTTTTTAGATTTTAAAAACGACTAGAACACAACAACTATTGTTACCTCCTATTGATTTCTATCAAAACTCCAATTGATATCAAAGGTTGGAAACGAAAGAGGCGTAAAAAGAGACAGGACCAAAAAACCTAAATAAATAGTTACAAATATATAAACAAAAAATAAAACCAATTTTTTTAAAATAACATTAGCAGTTATCAAATAAAAAATTAACAACGATGCATCTACCTCGAAAAAGAAAAGACAAATTGACAATACTAAAAAAAACATATACTTTAAAACTAGAAATAAACCATACCGCACTAGTTACGTCAAATTAATCTCTATCCAAACTCCAATTCATATCAAAGGTTGGAAAAGAAAGAGGCACAATAACAGAATATGAGCTCACATTGTTAAGCAACAACTAATATTTCATCCGACCTCCTAACGTATCGAGAGACCAGTAAATCTACAAAAATAGTTATAAACACCAAATAAAGATCTTCTTTTTTTTAATAGCATTAGCATTTTATCAAATAAAAAAACAAGTACTTTAAAACTAAAAATAAATCATGGCGCACTCTCAATCTTTGGACAGAATTCTAAATCTTTACAAATCTTACCCACGAAGAACTTACTTAAAAACCTTTTCATCACCCATTCAAAAGAGTAATTTATGTAAGATCCTATCTCCTATCATTCTCTTCTAATTTCAAGAAAGATCCCATTAGTAAACAAATGAGACATGCAAAACTTTCAAAGCAAATTCTGATGATGTGAAAGTATGATACAAAGAAAACCATAGAAAGAGATTTACATATACTAATTATTCATCCTTTAAACCTCCACCAATCACAAATCTATACCTACATTGGCCTACGTAAAAATAAATATGAGACAAAAATCAACGACACACGATAAATTAAGAATAAAAAGTTTATGAACCAAAATTTACAATCCAAAACCAACCTTATTTTCTATAAAAGAAAAAAAAATCACGAGATAAATTAACAACGTAAAAAATTAAAACTCGATCATTAGAAAACTCCTAAATCCAACCCTATAGAATGACCCGAGACGAAGAACTTGCTTAAATAACTTTTCATTGCCTTTTACCCAATCAAAAAGTAATTTATGTAAGATCCATTCTTTTCTAATTCCAAAGACTTGTGCTAAACAAATTTTGAAGATTTAGTTTTTCCTCCGGTCTCTAAATGTATCTCGAGACCAATAAATCTAAATAAATAGTTATAAATATATAACCAAAAAATAAAAATCTATTTCGTTTAAATAGCATTAGCATTCAACAACGATGCATCAACCTCGAAAAAGAAAAGAAAAATTGAGAATACTGTAAAAAAATGTCCTTCAATACTAAAAATAGACCATGTCATAGTTGTCACCTCCTATTGATTTCTACCAGAACTCCAATTCATATCAAAGGTTGGAAACGAAATAGACGTAGATAGAGACAATTGAGAAATGACCAAAAAATCTAAATAAATAGAAATACATACGATGCAAGAGACCATGAAAATTTAGTGACGATGTGATAGCATTACCATTTATCAAATAAAATATTAACAACGATGCATCTACCACCAAAAAGAAAAGACAAATTGACAATACTAGTTACGTCCAATCGATCTCTATCCAAACTCCAATTCATATCAGACACAAAAAACCAAAATGGTGAATGTCATGGTAGTAAGTAAACTTTCTAGATTTTAAAGACAAGTATTACACAACTGTCTATACCTACATGGGTCAGTGTAAAAATAAATGTGAGATACAAATCCATGTCACACGATAAATTAAGAATAAAAAATTAATGATCCAAAATTTATGAACCACAACTAACCATATTTTCTAAAATACGAATAAAAAAAATTCAAAGGATAAATTAACAAGATATAAAACAAAATATAACTCAATCTTAGGACAACCCCTAAATCCAACTCTATAGAAATCCAACTAAATATTCAAAAGATAAATTAACAAGATATAAAACTAAATATTAATGGGATAAAACTCAATCTTTGGACAACTCCTAAATCCAACTCTATAGAAATCTAAATCTTTTCAAATCTTACCCACAAAGAACTTGCTTAAAAAGCTTTTCATCGCCCATTACCCAATCAAAGAGTAATTTATGTAAGATCCTATCTCCTATCATTCTCTTCTAATTCCAAGAAAGATCCTAGTAGCAAACAAATGACATGCAAAACATTGAAAGTAAATTCTGAATATTTATTTTTGAAGATTTTAAGAAAAGACAAAATATGTACTTTAATATTTGATAATACTACAAAAACATGTACTTTAAAAATAAATCATGATGTACTTGTTACCATCGATTGATCTCCAACCAAATTGTGAAGATTAATTTTTGAAGATTTTAGGAAAAGAAGTATTGATCTCCAAGCGTATCAAGAGTTCGATAAATCTAAATAAATAGTTACAAATACATAAACAAAAAATAAAGATCTATTTCGTTTAAATAGCATTAGCATTTATCAAATAAAAAATTAACAACGACGCAACAACCTCGAAAGAGAAAAGACCAATTTAGAATACTGTAAAAAACACATGTTTTTTAAAACTAAAAATAGACCATGCTGCAGCTGTTACCTCCTATTGATTTCTATCAAAACTCCAATTCATATCAAAGGTTGCAAACGAAATAGGTGTAGAAAGAGACAATTGAGAAAAGACCAAAAAATCTAAATAAATAGAAATAGATACGATGCAAGAAACCAAGAAAATTAAGCAGTGACGATGTGATGAAATTAAATTCAAAGTGTGATTGAAGATAACAAAAAACCTAAATGGTGAACGTAGTGGCAGCAAGCGAGCTTTCAAGATTTTAAAAACGAGTATAACACAACTGTCTAATTCAAAATACAACATGGGAAATCATCATTTAAACTACCACCAATAACAAATCAATTGACCAGTGCAAAAATAGTTCCTTTAAAGAGCATTAAAATTTATCAAATAAAAAAATAACAACAATGCATCTACCTCGAAAAAGAAAAGACAAATTGAGAATACCGTAAAATACAATTTCTTTAAAACTAAAAATAGACCATGCCACAGTTACTTCCAATAGATTTCTATCAAAACTCCAATTCATCCAAAGCTTGTAAACGAAAGAGGCGCAGAAAGAGATCAGAAAAACTAAATAAATAGTTATAAATATACAAACAAAAAATAAAACCATTAGTATTTATCAAATTAAAAATTAACAACGATGCATTTATCTCAAAAAAGAAAAGACAAATTCACAATACTATAAAAAACATGTACTTTAAAACTAAAAATAAACCATGTCGCACTAGTTACATCCAATTAATCTCTATCCAAACTCCAATTCATATCACAGACAAAAAACCAAAATGGTGAATGTCGTGGTAGCAAGTAAGCTTTCTAGATTTTAAAGACGAGTATTACACAACAACTGTCTATACCTAAATTGGCCAGTGCAAAAATAAATGTAAGATACAAATCCATGTCACACGATAAAATAAGAATAAAAAATTAATGATCTAAAATTTATGGACCACAACCAACCATATTTTCTAAAATAAGAATAAAAAAAATTCAGAAATAACTCAATCTTTGGACATCTCCTAAATACTCAATAGAAATCCAACGAAATATTCAATGGATAAATTAACAAGATATAAAACAAACTATTAATGGAATAAAACTCAATCTTTAGACAGCTCCTAAATCCAACACTATAGAAATCTAAATCTTTTCGAATCTTACCCACGAAAAACTTGCTTTAAAAGATTTTCATCGCCCATTACCTCCAAACGTATCAAGAGTTCGATAAATCTAAATAAATAGTTATAAATATATTAAAAAAAAATAAAGATCTATTTCGTTTAAATAGCAGCATTTATCAAATAGCAAATTAGTAACGATGCATCAACCACGAAAAAGAAAAGACAAATTGAAAATACTGTAAAAAAACATTTTCTTTAAAATTAAAAATAGACCATGCCGCAATTGTTACCTCCTATTGATTTCTATCAAAACTCCACTTCATATCAAAATTTGGAAACGAAATAGACACAGAAAGAGATAATTGAGAAAGGACCAAAAAATCTAAATAAATAGAAATATATACGATACAAGAGACCAAGAAAATTAAGTAGTGAGGATATGATGAAATTAAATTCAAAGTATGATTGTAGAAAACAGAAAACCTAAATGATGAACGTCGTGGCAGCAAGAAAGCTTTCTAGATTTTAAAAACGAGTAGAACACAACAACTATTGTAACCTCCTATTGATTTCTATCAAAACTCCAATTCATATCAAAGGTTGGAAACGAAAGAAGCGTAGAAAGAAACAGGACCAAAAAATCAAAATCCAACTCTATAGAAATCTAACTCTTTTCAAATCTTACCCACGAAGAACTTGCTTAAAAAGCATTTCATCACCCATAATTCTCTTCTAATTCCATGAAAGATCCTAGTAGTAAACAAATGAGTATGCAAAACTTTGAAAGTAAATTCTGAAGATTTATTTTTGAAGATTTTAAGAAAAGATGCAATAACAAAATATGAGCTCACATTGTTAAGCAACAACTAATATTTCATCCGATCTCCTAACGTATCAAGAGACTAATAAACTTAAATAAATATTTATAAACACCAAATAAAGACCTTTTTTTTTAATAGCATTAACATTTATCAAATAAAAAATCAGCAACGATGCATCTACAACGAAAATTAAAGGACATAATATATTGAGAATACTACAAAAAACATGTACTTTAAAACTAAACATAAATCAGGGCACACTCTCAATCTTTGGACAGAATTCTAAAACTTTACAAATCTTACCCACGAAGAACTTACTTAAAAGGCTTTTCACCACCCATTCAAAAGAGTAATTTATGTAAGAACCTATCTCCTATCATTTTCTTCAAATTTCAAGAAAGATCCTAGTAATAAACAAATGAGACATGCAAAACTTTCAAAACAAATTCTGACGATGTGAAAGTATGATACAAAGAAAACCATAGAAAGAGATTTACATATACTAAATATTCATCCTTTAAACTACCACCAATCACAAATCTATACCTACATTGACCTGCGTAAAAATAAATATGAGATACAAATCAATGTCACACGAAAAATTAAGAATAAAAAGTTTATGAACCAAAATTTACGATCCAAAACCAACCATATTTTCTATAAAAGAAAAAAAAATTCACAAGATAAATTAACAACGTATAAAATTAAAACTCGATCATTGGAAAACTCCTAAATCCAAACCTATAGAATGACCTGAGATAAAGAACTTGCTTAAATAGCTTTTCATTGCCCATTACCCAATCAAAGAGTAATTTATGTAAAATCCAATCACCTATTATTCTTTTCTAATTCTAAGAAAGATCCTAGTAGTATACAAATAAGACATGCAAAACTTTGAAAGCAAATTCTGAATATTTATTTTTGAAGATTTTAAGAAAAGACAAAATATGTACTTTAATATTGAGAATACTACAAAAAACATGTACTTCAAAACTAAAAATAAATCATGGCGCACTAGTTACCTTCAAGTGATCTCCAACCAAATTTTGAAGATCCTAGAAGTAAACAAATGGAACAGGCAAAACTTTGAAAGCAAATTTTGAAGATTAATTTTTGAAGATTTTAGGAAAAGAAGCTATAACATAGCCATGGATCTCCAAACGTATCAAATGTTCGATAAATCTAAATAAATAGTTACAAATATATAAACAAAATATAAAGATTTATTTCGTTTAAATAGCATTAGCATTTATCAAATAAAAAATTAGCAACGATGCAACAACCTCGAAAAAGAAAAGAAAAATTGAGAATACTGTAAAAAACACATGTTCTTTAAAACTAAAAATAGACTATGCTGCAGTTGTTACCTCCTATTGATTTCTATCAAAACTCCAATTCATATCAAAGGTTAGAAACGAAATAGGCGCAGAAATAAAAAATTGAGAAAGGACCAAAAAATCTAAATAAATAGAAATATATACGATGCAAGAGACCAAGAAAATTAAGTAGGAACGATGTGATGAAATTAAATTCAAAGTGTAATTGTAGATAACAAAAAACCTAAATGGTGAACGTCATAGCAGCAAGTAAGCTTTCAAGATTTTAAAAACGAGTAGATACTAATGAAATTAAGTAGGGATGTTGTTTTCATTGGCTTTGAGTCCCTTATTCAAAAGATTCACCGATAATCATAACCCTTTACCCATGTAGATATACTAATGTTAATGTGATGCAATGATAATGGGGCACCAATGTTGATGCAATGTTGATGCAACATTGATGTAAACACGATACTGATGCAACACTGATGTCGATGCGATGCTGATGTAATGGGAATACCATCCTCGAAGGCATGACAAAGGCC
>JAMKQA010247241.1:0-30308 GCA_024699735.1 Posidonia australis
ATGGATATGTGGATTTGGGAGTATAATGTTGTCAATGCTTCTACATTTGTCAACAACACTTCTAATTGTTACTCGTCGATTTGCTAAGTCAACTAATAAGGTACCGTCAGGGAGATGTGGATATTGAAATGATGTGGATTCTTAGTTTACTAGATCAACTACAGGATGTTGTCCTGCAGCATCCTCATGTTACGTAGTGTAATCCTTTCTTCAAAACAAACAAAAGATCTATATTAGACTATGCGTGTAGTAAATAATTCGTGAATGAGTATAAATAACATAAATGAATGCTATTAATACTAGCCAAGGGTGGTTCCTTACATGCATATGCAATGGTTTATCTAAGAAATGCAATAATGCTATATATAGGAAAAAGAGAACAAATACTTCATTCATCCTTAATGCTATATTACGTGGGATGAGGGAGTAGAGGTGTAGACAGAATTTCAAAGGCATATCTCTCTTAGAATGGATAAAATCTCCTTGGATCTCAATTTTCTCACAGGAATTTGACAGTATGTAACTATAGATTTCTCAAAAACTCTCCCACGTGGTTCTCAAAATCCTCTCTAAAATCCATAATGTCTCTCCTTTTGGACTCCCTTTTTTCCCTTTTCTTCCTTTTTTGCCTCTTCTTTTATCTCTAGGTCTAAAGGTGCTTTTATAGGATTTCTAGGCAATATATTTGATTGTAATACATGTAAAAATAACTTAAAATTAAATTTAAACCCAAATTTAATTTTAAATACCATATTTTAGGTCGTCGTTGCTTTAATAGACGACTACCTTAGATATTCTGGGATATTTGTTTTCTTAATGTAGAAAATCTATAAAAAAATATTAAAATAATGGTTTTAAGGCTATTGCCTATGACACAGGCAACAACTTTGAAACTTCAATTTAGTTTGAATTTAATTTCCTAAATAATTTATTATCAAGTTGAAGACCATTAAGGACTTAAATATCCATTTTAAAAATATTCTTTGTAATGAAAATCTATTTATAACAAAAATAATATTTTAAACCCAAGCTTACTCATTAAGCAACCTAAATTTAAAATAAATATCTTCTATAATTTCGTTGAGGAGGTTATTTGGTTTTGTGAATATTTTAAAATTGATTTAAATTCGTAACTACTTAGATATTTTGGATTATCTTTACATTTTAATGTTATTTTAATTTAGATATAGCTATAATATTTAAAAAGGTGATAACTAAATTAAAATTTCAGTTTTATCTCAAAAAAATCTCCAATAAAACTATATTATTTTAAACTATACATTATTAATTTTCTAGAATTTTCCTTAATTAGTTGCTATTTTTAAAAGACTATAGATATTATCTTAAAAGATCATGTTATCTTGATTTGCCTTTTTTTAATATTATTCTAGAAATTCTTTAATTGAAGATAATATCTAAAACTAAACACTTTTAGATTTTTTTGGATTTTTCTAAATTAATTTATTAGCTTGTTTTCTTTTAAAATAGATGACATCATACTTAATTACTAGGAAAATTAAAGTATATCATTTTAAAATATGTCAAACCACAATAGTGACGTCATAGGATATTTAATTTTTAAAATTTTAAGCTTAAAATCCCAAAATTATTAAGCACATATTGTAAAGTTGATTATGATATTCTTAAATTTAGTAGAAATATTAATTATTATAGGAATAAATATTAAAACGTTTTAGAAAAAATACAGATAATTTATTAAAGCTGAAGATGACTTAAAATTGCATGGAAAACCTTTAGGATTATTGGCACCTATGTTAGTGTCGATGATTATTGTTGCCCTTGAGACAAGTCATAACAATTATTGCCTATGAAACAAGCTACAACTTAGTTTTTTGTAATTTTTCCCTAGTTTCTACAATATTCGCATATTAATCCAAAGACATGTGTTAAAGTCTGAAATAATCTCAAAAATTCCATTAAATGATAATTTTTTTTTTATGGTTAATATACTCAAACTTGACACTAATTTGAGTTGAATGAGAGTGTTAACTCTATCATAGCTAGTACATTCGTATTAAGTAATGTTTTTAAAGAGGTTATGGAAAATCTAGAGTATATGTTAAATATTCTTAATTACATAATTTTAGACGCTTTAAAGTTTCCTATCTATGATTAACTCTCACATATCCAAAAATGAGATCTACAACCTCATCTTTAATTTTCAATCTAACTATTTTATTAATTTTCATTTTTTTTTTCCTATATCTAGATACCTCATCTTCAAACAAAAATAGAAACATTGGTATAATTGACAACTACTACGTGAATTATGGGCAATCCTCCCTAAAAGCAAAGGTGTACTTCCCATTGACCTATTGTGTTATTATTTTTTCTTTCTCTTGGGCCACTTTCCATTGTGAATCCATATCCAAGAGGAAGATAACGTTTGTCCTAAGTGTGGAAGGACTTGTGCACCATCCGTTGATTTTCCAATTGCCAAGGCATCAAATGGGAAAATGCTGTCTTCCTCCCCACCAACTCTAAGAGGAAGATACGTTTGTCCTAAGTGTGCGGGAGGACTTGTGCTCTATCCGTTGATTTTCCAGTTGTCAGGGCATCAAATGGGAAAATGCTGTCTTTTTCATGATGGTAACATGTGTGGAAATCTTCCTCCAAGACGACGAAATTCTCGGAAGAAAATGCCATTATGATGGGAACATGTGGAATATTCGTTAATATGGCGTTAAGACTTGAGATGGTCAACACAAAGGTCATGTCACAAATACGACCTTAAGATGGTAACATGTGCAAATATTTCTCCAAGACAGAGGAAATACACAGAAGAAAACATCATTATGATGGGAACATATGAAATATGCCTTAATTCGCATAAATTGACGGAAGATAATCCTGCGTACTCCTAGTTTGGTTTTTTGCGAAGCATGGAAGGTTCAAGTTCAACCATGAAAATCAGGAGGAGGGAGGATGTGATAGAGGATGCAAATCTTAAGCGAGACTTATCATCGTGGGAAAGCTTGCAGGCGTTATGGGAATCTCGTAGCCGTACGCCAGTAGGAAGAGGAAATCGTGAGTTCTGGGAATCTCGGAATACTGGGCCTCATTAGATAAAACAAGTGAAAAACCATGAAGGAAAAAAAACAATGTCAATGACAAGTTATTAATGTATATGTATAGAAGTTATAAAAAATATTATGGTAACGAAAAAAGAGAATGAAAAAGATCATAAGATTTTCCTTCAAAAATTTAAAAAGATGCTAACGTGAGGAGGACTTTATAGTTGATTATCATAAGAAGACATTACCAAATGCATTTTCCTTTACATAACATGATATAAGATCATATACCTGTAAAAAGTCTTAATTAAATAATATATAAGATTTTACATAACATAAAATTCTTAATTAAATAAATAAGATCCCAGACATCATATCAATAGTGAAAGTCTACGTATGATAAGTCAATATTAAACATTTACACTTGAGGGCCAATGAGAGACATGTTGCTTTATCTATTCTTACCACTGAAAAAAAAAAATTAATGTTACCTAGTGATAAAGAATAATATGCTTCTTCCATCATCTTCTACTTCCATATTCTCATTCTTCATCCAAAACACCCACCACAGCAAACACACCACCACACATAGCCATTGCTCTAAAAATCATGGTTTACTCTAGACCAAAGTTTGATTTCCTAAATCAAGGTACAACAAAAGCCACAACGCCACTCTAGCACAACCACCACAATAAACAACAACAATGTATTGTGCTACTCGATGTCTAGCAACCAAAATTGGCCACAAGCAGTTATCAAAGTGCACTACAATTCCATGGACAACCACTTTGTAGAGGAGTTTGCTCACAAGGCGTCTTTCCACCTGAAGGACTCTCAAAAGGCTAACCACATACTAGGAAAGTCTGCTCACCCTACACCTAGGTGAGCTGTCCTTTCTTAGGATAAACCACAAGGTACACTCACTTGACGTCTTTGCTAGGCCTCATCCTTAATTTCTTGGTCACATAGACCTCAACCTCGGCCTTTTAGTCTTAGCCAATACCTCACACTACAACCACAAGCACCAACAAAACCACGTAGACCTCATGTAACACCCGTAAAATTAATTTTGTAATTATTTACATTTTATGAATTTTATTCCTAAACGGGTGTCACTGTTCCGAAGCCGTTATGCAGTTCTGTGCTTTTAGGCTTGGGCCTCGTGGGCTGGCTTCTATTTGCGTGTCCCTGTGCCTGGTTGGCACTGTGCATTGTGGCACTATGCATGTGGGGCCTAGGTGTGGGTCCGTGTGGGGTCCCCGTAAGGCCCGCATGTGTGGGCTGGTGGTTGAGGCTTGCAATTGGCCTCGTTGGTGGTGGCTGGCGGTTGGCTGCTCGTGCGGTGTGTCGGTGGCTGAGACGCGCAGGTGGGTACGTTTTCAGCTACTGCGGGCACAGGCTTTATATGCCGCACCACACTTCTCCTTGCCACCCATCGCCGTCTCATCCTTCCTTCTTCTTCCTTTCCCCTCTTCCTCGGTGGCGCGCTACTCCTCCTCCTCCTCCTCCACCTTCTTTCCCTTCCTCCTCACTTCTCCTTCTCCTTCCCCTTCTTCCTTTCCACTCGTCTCCCTTACCTCCTCTGTTTTCCCCCCTGCATCGCGCACGCGTTGAGAGAGAGGAAGAGGTCGAGAGAGCGAAGCGGAGGGCTGTGGTTGCTCGTGGTGGTGCGCGGAGCTAGCATGGTCTGCCCTGTGGCCGTGGTTGCGCTAGAGCTCGCCGGAGTCGGTCGGAGATTACTAAAGGCGTTTCCAGGTACGCATCTCCACTTCGAGTAATAAAGAGCATGAAATTGGTAGAAAATGCTAGTATTGCATGAAATCTAGGTAAGTTTACCTTCCTAGAATTTATTGTAATTTATTGTGTATTTATGGAGCATTTATTGGCATTTATGGCAAATGGTGTGTTTTGGGTCCTTTTGACCCTTCTGCCTTTGTGATTTTATATCTTGATGCATGGTGAATGGATTTTTGTTTTGTTTGTTAGGTTTTGGAGTAGACTCGAGGGTCTACACCATATGTTTTATGCAAGATTTTTGGTGTTTGTTTTGAGGGTCCGACCGAAGGTCCCAGTTGGGGTGATTTGGGACGATGGGGTTTGGGTCGTTTTCTAGTTTCGTAGAATTCGGCATACCGAATGGAAACGGCATACCGAATCAGGAGATTTCAGCATACCGATACCACTTGGCATACCTTTTTTCTGTCAGTTTAGGTCCTCTGGTCGAGTTTCGGTCATCCATTTTTGGACGGTATACCGAATTTGGCATGAGTGTTGACCGTTGACCTGATTCGATCGACCGATCCAGATCAGCCTACCGGACCAGGGGTTTTCGGCATGCCGATTCTGGGCCCAAATGAGTTTGCAAATGTGTTTTCAATGGCTTTTTGGATGCCGTGTTTTGTCCCTATGAGATGGGATTGTAAGCCATCAGTGGTGGTCCCTTGGGACACTTGATGCGCCGTTTTGCTGAGGTTTTGGAAGAGTTTTCAAAAGATATGAAAATGGTTTGAAAAATGGATTTCAAGGAAATGGTTGGCCTAGTTTGGAAAATGATTTCCTAGTTTTCTATGTGCACACCGAGGCAGCGTGGGACCGTATCGTCGGGACCAGTGAATGTGACAACATTTTTGGGTAGTCGGGCGCGATGTCCCCTGTTGAGGTCGGGGGCCGAGCTACCTGAGGTTGAGCAGGGTCGGGTCTTGGAGGTATGAGACTCCTTGACTGTTGTCTCGAGGCTAGGATTGTGGTCCGCGGGTTGAGGTGTCTTGTTGCATGACGGGGAGGTATGATATTCCTGCTGTCGTTGTGAGCACTGAGGCTTGGGTGTTGTCGGGTGTGGAGGTATGACACTCCCTCTTGAGCACCATGTGTGGAGGATGCTGTGAGGAGGCGTACCCTGTGTTGGCCAGTGCGGGTGGGACACGTGCCCCGTAGTTGGTAGAATCCTGAGAGACAGGACAGCCTTCCCAGGGAGGGGTTGGCTTCTGAGGATTCTCTAGGTAGGAGAATCACGGGACGGTGGTTGGCTCCTGCACAGGGTGGCACACTGTGGCAGTGCAGAATGTTGGGGTCGCTCCTCAGTGGACTGTGTATGGCCAGAGTTTGGTTGCCTAGCGTCGGGCTTCCTGATTCACTGTGTGTGGTTTTGGCCATTGAGGGCCTTTGCATGTGGCTTTGGGCTAGTAGAGCCCTAGTTTGTGGTTTTGGCAAGTGTGGGCCTGATTTATGGGGTTTTGAGAAAATGGTTTGTGAAAGGAATTTAAAAAGAAACTGATTATAGTTTTGTTTTCCACGGTTTTCGTGGAGTGCGTACTGGGTGACTTTGGTCACTCGTGCGTTTTCCTTGTGGTTTTGGCTTGTAGATGCAGACATGGGATTGGCATAGCGTAGTGCATATAGATCAGAGTCTCCTAGCCGCACACACAGGTTCCTGGTAGTTAGATATTTTCTGTTTAGCTTTAGTTTTCCTGTAATTTAATTTGTTTAAATTATTGTGGAAAATTTGGAGTGTGACACCTCAACCTAAGTAGAGAACTCACAACCCTAAGGGTATCACTTGTCCTTAAAGGTCGTTTGAGAGCATCAGTCTCTTAGTCCGTCAAAATTACAAAACACTCAAACCTCACCCTAAGTAAACAACTCACGGCCCCAGAGGTATCACCTATCCCCGAAAGTCAATCGGGAACTTAGGTATCTTGGTCCTCAAAAACTTTTTCAAAACCTCCAATATTTTTTCCAAAACCATTTGAAATCACGTACCCCAAAACACAGCTCAAAACACAACCTAGACAACTCCTCTGTATAACGACCTAGATTTGGAAGTAGTGCTTTGGCCAGATATTTAGTGTAGAATTCAGGTGTATTAGGTATTAACGGCTTTAGCATCCAATGTTAGATGCATTTTCAGTAGTGTCTTATGCCTAGATTGTGAGTTTCTAGTCTTCTTAGTTTTCTATGGTTGCATGGCTGTTCTGACCCTCATGAAAGTCTTAAGGGTTAGCCAGTATAGTTACCTCCACTTCTCCTGAGTTGGGTGTTCACAACATCTCTGTGGTGTGTGAATATCCCAACGTTTTCCCTTACGATTTGCCTGGTAAGCCACCTCACAGGGAAGTAGAGTTCTTGATCGATCTGATCCCCGGTTCTAGTGCTATGTCGAAGCCTCCTCATCGCATGACGCCAGCGGAGTTGCAAGAGCTCAAGACTCAGTTGCAGAAGTTGCTGGACAAGGGATTTATGAGGCCGAGTGTGTCTCCGTGGGGAGCACCTGTCTTGTTCGTTCACAAGAAGAATGGTTCGCTCCGATAATGTATAGATTATCGAATGCTGAACTAGATCATGGTGAAGAACAAGTATCCCTTGCCCTGCATTGATGACCTGCTCGACCAGTTGCAGTCTGCATCCGTGCTCTCGAAGATTGATCTGAGATCAGGGTATCACCTGTTGAGGATACGAGACCAAGACATTCAGAAGATTGCTTTCTGAATGCAGTACGGGCATTACGAGTTCATGGTCATGCCTTTCGGCTTAACTAATGCACCAACTGCGTTTATGGATCCGATGAATAGGATTTTCAGTCCTTTTCTGGACCAGTTCGTTGTGGTTTTTGTTGATAACGTGTTGGTCTACTCCCTAGATGTTGAGACTCACGCCTTGCACCTAAGGGCGATTTTGGATACTCCGAGACGTCATTAGTTGTACACAAAATTCTCCAAATGTGAGCTCTGGCTGAGTGAAGTCATGTTCCTTGGCCATTTGATTTCTGGAGAAGGCATCAGAGTGGATCCTGCCAAGGTCGAGGCGATGAGCGGTTGGGAGCGACTCAGGACTATGACGGAGATCAAGAGTTTCTTTGGTCTAGCGGGCTATTATAGGAGGTTTATCAGAGATTTCTCCTCCATAGCCGCGCCTTTGACAGAGTTGACCAGGAAGGAAGTTCCTTTTTGCTAGGACCAGAATTGTGAGGCGAGTTTCCAAGAGCTGAAGTCTTGTCTGGTTTCTGCCCCTGTGTTGACTTTGCCTTCTGGAAGTGGTGGCTTCACTGTGCATAGTGATGCTAGTGGCGTTGGGTTAGGGTGTGTTCTGATGCAGTATGGCAATGCCATTGCATATGCTTCGCACTAGCTGAAGGATCATGAGAAGAACTACCCGACCCACGATTTGGAGATGGCTGCCATAGTGCTCGCTCTCAAGCTCTGGCGACACTATCTCTATAGGGAGCAATTTGAGGTATTCACCGATCATCAAAGCTTGAAGTATATCTTCACGTAGAGAGATCTCAACTTGAGGCAGCGCCGTTGGGTGGAGTATCTAAAAGACTATGATTTTAGCCTATCCAACCATCTCGGTAGGGCCAACATGGTGGTCGATGCCCTGAGTCTGCGTACGCACGCTATAGTGAGCCTAATGGTCCAAGAATGGACCATGTTGGAGGATTTGGTGAGCGGCAAGCTCGGGGAAAGGTTGGTGTTTGGGTGGCCAACTTGTCTGTTCGCCTGAAGCTGTTAGAGTTTATTGTCGCCTATCAGCAGTTGGATCCGTTTGTTCAGGCTGTATTTGAGAAGCTGGAGGCTAGTGGAGAGCCTCATTTCTCTGTTGGAGCATATGGAGAGCTAATGTATGTTATGCGTCTATATGTGCCCTAGCATGAGGAGACTAGGCAAAGGTTGTTGGATGATGCGCATCAGTCTAGGTATACTATTCACCCTTGGAGTACGAAGATGTACCGAGACTTGAAGTGGAATTTTTGGTGGCCTCGCATGAAGAGAGATGTTACTGACTATGTGGCGAGGTGTACTACCTGCCAGCAGGTCAAGGCAGAGCACTATAGACCTAGAGGGACCTTGCAGCCTTTGGATATTCCTGTGTGGAAGTGGGAGCACATTTTGATGGATTTCATGATTGGTTTGCCACAAACTCAGAGGAAGAATGACATTGTGTGGGTGATCGTGGATTGGCTAACCAAGTTTGCTCACTTCCTGGCCATTCGGGTGAAGCTTTCGATGCACCGCCTGACGGAGTTGTATGTATCCAAGGTGGTGAGGCTGCATGGTGTTCCGGTGTCCATCATGTTGAACAGAGACACGAGGTTCACCTTAGGATTCTGGACAACTCTGTAGGAGGCCTTTGGCAAGGTGTTCAACTATAGCACAGCAATTCATCCTTAGTCGGATGGTCAAACAGAGAGGACAATCCAAACGCTATAGGATATGCTCAAAGCATGTGCCTTAGACTTTCAAGGGAGCTGAGAGGACCATTTGCCGCTGATTGAGTTCGCCTACAATAATAGTTATCACTCGAGCATCAGGGATGGCATTGTACAAAGCTTTGTATGGTAGGCCATGCAGATCGCCAGTTTGCTGGAGCGAGGTAGGCGAGCGTTAGTTGATTGGTCTGGAGCTTGTGCAGCTGTATGCAGACAAGGTGGATTTGATCCGTAGCAGGCTGTCGGCTACACAGAGTCGGCAGAAAAGTTATGACGATAGGAGGTGGAGACCACTGGAGTTTCTAGTGGGAGATTATGTATTTCTGAAGGTGTCGCCGACCAAGGGTGTCATGAGGTTCAGGAAGCGTGGCAAGCTGAGTCCTCGCCATATTGGCCTGTACCAGATTACCCAAAGGATCGGTGAGGATGCTTATCAGTTGGATCTACCACCAGAGATGTTGTCCATGCACGACATGTTCCATGTCTCCATGCTGAGGATGTGCCTGGCTAACGTTTCTCATGTGATCCCAGTTCAGCCAGAAGGACTCTAGGAAGATTTGTCCTTTGTGGAGGATGTTGTCGAGATTGTTGACCGCAAAGAGTAGGTGCTGTGGAACAAGGTGATTCCACTGGTTTTGGTGCGGTGGCGGCATCATGGAGCCAAGGAGGCCACTTGGGAACATAAGGAAGCCATCCTAGCCTAATACCGTATCTTCTCGCCTAGTGATTTCGAGGGCGAAATCTTCTTTTAAGGGGGTTAGGATGTAACACCCGTAAAATTCATTTTGTAATTATTTACATTTTGTGAATTTTATTCCTGGACGGGTGTTACTGTTCCGAGGTTCGTTGTGTGGTTTTGTGCTTTTGGGCTTGGGCCTCGTGGACTCGCTTTTTTTTTACTTGTCACTGTGCATGGTTTGGCACTATGCATTGTGGCACTGTGCGTGTGGGGCCCGGGTGTATGTCCGTGTCGGGCCCGCGTTGTGGGCCGGTGGTTGAGGCTGGTAGTTGGCCTTGTGGTTGTGGTGGGTGGTTGGGTTCGTGCGGTGGTTGGCGAGGTTGGCAGTTGGGGGGAAGGTTGGCATGTACGCGACCACCTACTCCTTCTGTGTGGTTTTTAAGCCGGAGGCTTCCACCATGCACGATCTTAGCCTCCTTCTCTTCCCCTACGCATTCCCTCTGTCTCAAGCACACCACCTCCCTTTCCTTTCCTCTCTTTATTTTCCCCTCCCCCTCTCCCTCCATCTCACCCCACCTCCTTTCTGTCTCTCTTTTTCTCTCTCTCTCTCACTGTCCCTCCCTGTTTCTATCCTCCCCGCGACCTCCTCTCTGCTCGATGTGCTCGAGGGCCAGCATCGGTGTGCGGTGGCTCGTGGTAGTGCGTGGAGCTTGAGCGGAGCGCTCTCGTGGCCGTGGTTGCGTCGGAGATCGTCGAAGCTCGTTTCAGGTATGCATCTCCAATCCCTGTAATAGAGAGCATGAAAATGGTAGAAATTCATCGGATTGCATGAAATCTAGGTAAATTTACATTCCAAGAATTTATTGTGATTTTATGAGAGTTTATGGGAATTTATGCCGATGGTTGTGTTTTGGGTCCTTTTGACCCTTCTATCTTTGCGATTTTATATCTTAATGCATGGTGAATGGATTTTAGTTTTATTTGTTGGGAATTGGAGTAGACTCGAGGGTCTACATCTTATGTTTTATACAAGTTTTTTGGTGTTTGTTTAGAAGGTCTGATCGGAGGTCCCAGTAGAGGCGATTTTGGACAGTAGGGTTTGGGTCGTTTTTTTGTTTTTCGCAGAATTCGGCATACCAAACCATTTCGTTATGCCGTTTCTCTATCAGACTAAGTCCTCTGGTCGAAATTCGGTCGTTTGATTTTGGACGGTCGCCTAAATCAGGAGATTTCGGTCGATCAAATCATGTTCAGTATACTGAATTTAGCCTTAGTGTTGATCATTGACCTGATTCGGTCGACCGATCTAGATTGGTCTACCGAACCAGGGAATTTCGACATACCCAACCTGTTTTCCGGCATGCCAAATCAGGGCCCAAATAAGTTTATAAAATCTGATTTCTGAGGGTTTTCCAGATTGGTTTATTTTGTCCCATTGAGTGGGATTGTGGGCCATCAGTGGTGGTCTCCTAGGATCCCTGATGTGCCGTTTTGCCAAGGTTTTGGAAGAGTTTTCAAAGATATGAAAATAATTTTGGAAAGTGGATTTCAAAGAAATTTGTTGGCCGATTTTGGAAAATGTTTTCCTAGTTTTCTGTGTACGAGCCAAGACAGTGTGGGACTGTGTCGTCGGGACCAAGGAATGTGACGACATTCTCGGGTGGTCGTGTGCGACTCCCTAGTTGAGGTCGGGGGCCGAGATACCTAAGGATGAGGGGCGTCGGGTCTTGGAGGTATGAGACTCCTTGACTGTCGTCTCAAGGCTAGGGTTAAGGGCCATGGGTTGAAGTGTCTTGTGGCATGACGGAGAGGTATGATACTCCTCCTAAGCACCGAGTGTGGAGGACATCGTGAGGAGGCGGACCCTGTGGTGGCCAGTGCGGTTGGGACACGTGCCCCGTAGCTAGTAGCGTCCTAAGAGACAGGACAGCCTTCCTAAGGAAGGATTGGCTTTGTGAGTGTTCTCTAGGTAGGGAGAATCGCGGGACAGTGACCGCTCCTGCGTAGGGTGGCTTCACCATGGCAGTGCAGAACGCCATGGTCGCTCCTCGGTGGACTACGTGTGGCCAGAGTTTGGTTGCCTGATGTCGGACTTCCTGACTCACTGTATGTGGTTTCAGCCATTGAGGGCCTTTGCTTGTGGTTTTGGGTTAGTAGAGCTACGATTGTGGTTTTGGCCAGTGGGTGTTTGGTTTGTGAGGTTTTGAGAAAATAGTTTACGAAATTAATTTAAAAGAAAAGTAATTATAGTTTTGTTTTCTGTAGTTTTTCTTAGGGTACATACTGGGTGACTTTTGTCACTCATGTGTTTTCCTCGTGTTTTTGGTTTACATGTGTAGACATGTAGAAGGTTAGCGTAGTGCATATAGTTTGAAGTCTCCTAGCCGCACACATAGGTTTCTAGTAGTTAGATATTTTTTGTTTAATTTTAATTTTCTCGTAATTTAATTTATTTTAAATTATTATGAAAAATGTAGGGCGCGACAATAGTAGTCTGGGACTACAAGTCATGATAGAGTTGATACCACCAGGAGATCTAGGATTTCATGCCAAATTAGTATTAACACCACAGTGATTGAACCATAGGAAGGATTGGAACCTTATGCCAATGGACTCGCCTATGAAGTATGGAAATGAGGTCGTCTCCTATAAGACGTGTAGACTGTTTTGAAGAATACTAGCAGACACCAAGCTTGACATAGGTCTTTTATTGTATCACCAAATTAAAGAACTAATGAGACTGTGTGTGAATTATGAAGGTTGTTGAGTTCAACGTTTAGTCTACTCACATTTTCCAAGAAGTTAATGCTATAAAGGTAAGATTCGAGTCTATGGGACTTCCTAATACTAAGTGCAATTGTTTCTAAGTGGAACATCATTTTTGAATTAGTGAGGGATTGTTGGATAATCGTTTTAAATAATTTAAAAATAAAAATAAAAATAATAAATCAGTAATCTAGCAGACATCTACCGAAGCCAAAGCCATAACACAAGAATTTTTGAGACGTCTTCCTCGGATGTCCGCTAATCCGTCTTTCAACACAGGTACTTTTTGAACGTCCATACCGGATGTCCGCTGGTTTGTGTCGAAAACAGGAACCTTTTAACATGAAAAATGTAATGACTTTTTATTCAACACCATGTTAAGTAAAATGTCAAAGATGGGTTTTGTTTAAGAGTAAAATAGTCTTGTGTTAGAAAGTTTCGGATACTAAAGATGGCAATTCAAACATGAGCTGGTGGTTCAATAGCCATGCCGAAGATGCTCAATGATGGGGCCGTTGAGTACGAAGATGGCACCCCATCTACTGAAGCGCAGATGGGAAAGGATGTAGTTACTTCCTTGTCAAGGGCAGCTGAGCCTGAGACGGAAGAAAGGAAACTGATGGTATTCAAATGGATCTTTGTGTTGTCACTTGCTCTTCTCCAGCTGCTTACTATCGTCGCTTGAGGTGGTTCTGTCCTCAAGTCCCGCAAGCTGATCGTCGATGTTGTTAATTGAGACTACAATGCTTTAGTCTTGCTTAGCTTCATACTTGCTGGAAAAGCAAGGGTGATGAGATAATATTTGCATGTTGTTGTTACGCATGTTAAATATGGTTTGTTCTGGCAATTGTTTGGCAAGTGACATAGATATTCGTTGTTTGTCGAAATTTTTTGGAGACAAACAAATCTCCTTCAATTATTCAGATATACCATTTATTGATAACGATCGAAATAAAAGGTTGATCTTCGCAGACCACCAGTAAAAGTAAGAAATGCCTATTATCTGTTCTTTCAAAATGTTGCGCTTTCGATTCCGTCTCTTGCATGTTCTGCTATTTCACGCTTGACAGACTATTATTTATGGACCGTGGTTAATCATGACATGGTAGCATTCTTATTTGATAGCGTTTGGTGTAGCTTTTGGAAGCTAGCTCTTTGCAAGAATCAGTTTTTCTTGACCAAACGGTTATTGAAACAGTGTTCTGAAATAGAAGTAAAGGAAGAAAGGTTACCAAAAGAAAATACTAGGGGAGTTTATGTGTAGAAGCCGAGTTAGCTTCGAAGGGTTGAACTAAACGCTGTCTAGTCAATAGCGACTAGCGAGTATTTTTGATTTGGAATGTTTGAACTTGAATGAATGCTGGTAATCAAACAATGAAGAGAACTGGAAAATTGGAGTTCATGGGATGAAATGCTTATAAAAACACAATTGGTGAATAATTTGACTGCTATCTTGAACTGCATAGCATGATAAATCCAATCATGCACGCTCTCCATTGGTGCATGTGATTGTACGTGTGATGAGGCCATTTCACAGTGAAATATTCAGCTTCTGCATTCGACATTAGTAGAGCCACTTGTGCCATCCGCACCCCCAGACATAAAAAACAAGAGCAAGGTGGGATAAATAATCCGAATCCCTACTTGGACAAGGCAAAAAATCTCAAAGCAATGGTCATTTCAGTGATGGTCATTTTCGATGGAAAAAATCATTCTCTATGCACGTCGTTATCGTGATGGGGTGTAGGGCACAGATATTTGATAATTGCAGTCCCAGCCCGTGATGTTTCAAGAGGTGTATTTCATTATAAATAGACCATATTTTCATTATTCTTCTGCATACCCCAGAACTAGTGCTTTTTACCTGCTAAGATCACAATGACATCCAAGTCTCTTCTCGTCGTTTCAGTTTTCATGGTTGCTCTTCTGCTTATTTCATCCGATCTTTTTGTCTTAGCTGAGGATACAATGGAGGAATCTAACACAATGGAGGAATCTGCTGGTGAGTAATTTGACAACAAAATAATTAGTCAAACCATAACAAATTTAGGAAAATAAGTCTGTGATGCTATTTTTCTTCTTTTTGAATTGTCATGCTTCCTTTTATTGTTGAAGGGATGAAATGATTGGCAAAATTCTATCCTCGCTCTTTAGAACTAATTTTTTTTTCCCATCATTCATTTGCACTATAGAGGATGTCGAAGAAGCTGCATACGGTCCATACAGAGGAAGAAGACGTGGGGGAATGTGCTGCGTTGGATGGCAGTATCAGAGTTATTTCCAATGTCGTGGTCCAACAAAGATTTGGCGAGGGCAGAAATATTGTGTCGGAAATTGCCGATACTAAAGACTACTTCATCTAAGCCTCCAATGGTAGAAACTACGATATTGTAACTAAGTAAATAAGTGGTGCGTGTGAAATCACACATATGTAATCTCATAAATAAAGAAAGTTCTTGTGATCTTTCATATTTCTATCAACGCTGTTCCTTCAATTTTAATGTTGGTTTAGATATTGACATGCCTAATAAACCATTATATCTTCCTTCCCTTCTTGATGAGGGATTTCCAATCAATCAGAAACAAGATTAAAGAGGATCTTTATCCTTATCGTGTCCTTTGAATGGAAATCCGAGGCCAAGGAGCTATTCCCTTAGATCATACCGATGAGTATTTAATTCACAAGAAATTTAAAAAAAAACTAATTGAATTGGCCTATTTATTGTGTGTAGTTGTGCACCAATCGAAGTAATTTGAAATGAAGTTGTTTTTAATGCAATTGAAGATTCTACTCCTTTGAGCAAAATATTTTTGACTCCATTTCCTCATTTTGTCTAGACAATCATGTTGTTAGCATGGTATGGTTTCAAGATTGTATTTTTACCATCTTAAAAAAGTTTTGTATACACATAATCGTACACAAATCATCTCTAGCTATTGTCTTGGCTCTCTTTCCTTTCCAGCCTGCTTGTGAGATTTCTGTTTTGTTTGATGCCCATGGTGTTATTCAAGGCCCCATGGATGAATCAACTTCATCCCCCACATTATTTTGTGATGATGGAGGCGTTTCTATCTTTACTCTGTCATCATCGAAGGAAGACTCAACATTCATTGAGGATCCGAATACAAAAGCATGTGATCCAATGGCAACATGTCCTAGAAGAAACTTAGCGAAGTGCTTTTTTTTCCATGTAGAGCAAAAGGAAGGCGTACCCTCAAATGACCAACACAGTAATGATAAACAACTTATGTAATAACATAGTAATTCTTTTCCCATCATTCACAGGCACTTGGCTCTTTGCAAATTGACTAATCAAATGACTTGCAAAACTAGTAAATGTATAACATCTCGAACCTTAACCTTCATACTTAATTATGACTAATGATAATTAATTAATGATTATGCTATTTTTAGTGAATGTTATCAGCTAAGGTGTGTAGTGATCCGTGGGATTATGGGACCGAAGATGGATTAACGATGGATGTCACAGTGCCGTCGAGATCCTAATTCATAAGTTATTTCATGAATTATGGGTGTTTAGAATATTTTCTCCTTCTTTAGGGGGATTTGTGCAAAATTCACGTGAAAAGTTCAATAAATAGATGGCCAAGAGAAGAGAGAGTGGCTATAGGGCATGGTGCAGACATGCATGCATGTTGGAAAAAAAAGAGAGAAAAACTCGAGAAGAAACCAGAAGGACAAGAAAGAAAAGAATAGGGAAAGGAGGAAATGGTGAAAGAAAGAAGAAATGGGTGACTCATTGCTGGAGGAGAAGGAAGAAAAAGAAAAAATGAACAAGAAAACGAGAGAAAGAAAGAGAGAAGTAGTTAAGGTACACACTCTATTCTTCAAAATCCTTTTCATCTAAGCTTAAGATTTGTGGATATGCTGAGTAGGGATGATTTGGATGCATGATACGAATTTTGTGGATTTTTAGTTAATTATGATGAATTTTCGAAGAATTATAAGAATATTTACACTATTGAGCTTATTTGAGTCGTCTTGCTTAAATCAAGTATAACTTGCGCTATGAGTATTGGAATTGAATGTTTTTGGCTCCATTAGAAATTAGACTCAAGGATCTTTAATTCAGTAGGCTACTTGTTAATTTTCATGGACTGTAGAAATACCAGTTCTTGTGTAAAATTTGTTGACCAATTAAGCATGTCAGATTGAGTCTTATAGTTTCAAGCATTTACATCTCGAGTTATAGATATTGGATTTGAATGAAATTTGTCCCAAATGAAAGTAGTCTTAGAATTCTTGATTTGAGAATTTTTATAAATTTTTTGGTTTACCAGAAGTTTGTCTGCCCAAGGTCTCAACTCCGGCAAACCGGTCTGTTTTAGAACAGAATTCAGTTTGTAGATATCACCTAAAATGGTACACCGAAATTGTCTGGTACGCCGAATCATGAGATATTAGCATACCGAACTTGAGCGGTATGCCGAACTAGACCGTGAACTAATGTCGAGTATTTTAAGATTTGATTAATACATCTATATATATATATATATAAATATCTGAGTGTATATATGTATTGATCTTGGAAAGATAATTAAATTGAATACAAGAATGAGTAAGATAACCATTAGAATGGTTTTAGGAATGGCCTAAAAAAAATTATCAAAATTCGATTTGAGACATAGAGGCCATAAAAGACAATAAGACTTAGAAGTAATAAGCCTCCTCCCTAATGGCTTAAAAAGGACCATAGGGATCATGATGTAGCCTTAAGCCTAGAGTCAACTAGTTTTGTTGGGATAAACTAAAAGAGTCATTCAGTGGCACTGCCTAGTTCTGTTGGGCACTAATCTAGCTGTGCTCCTGAAGAATATGAGCCAGTAGGTGTCCTACACCTTGGCACCAGAACATGGAGTTCTGGTTAAGTTTGAATGGCATTAAGTATTGGAAACCTAGCAGAATTTCGGGACGGTTGCTTTGGTTTTAGTGTGATTATTTAGGCTTGATAGCGGAGCTGTTAAGGCTTTTATTTGAGCTATGGGTTCTAGTTTTCAGTTTTGTGCAACTTGGGCATAGTGTTTCGTGATAATTCTAGAAAAATATTCAAGTGATTTTGAAATAAATTTTGAAAAGGATTTTGAGAACCAAAGAAATGTGTTGTTTTGCCTTTTACAAAGGTTTAAGCAAATTGTCAAGGAATACTAAGTGATTTGGAAAAAAGAGCTTTTCCAAAAGATTTAAAAGTGTTGCCTTGAATTACTAGTTTTCTCCAAGTGTTTTGAAAAGATTTCAGAAAAGATTGGAAATGATTTCCAAAAGATTTTAGAAAAGACTTACATAGTTTTGCAAAGATTTTGAAAAGATTTCCAGAATTTTGTTGTTGAGGCCAAAAATCCGATGTGGCATGTTGATAGGACTAAGGGGTGTGACAACATCCTTAAGGTAGTTGGGCACATTGGCTAGGTTGAGGATAGAGACCAAGAGGCTGAGATAAGTGTTCATCTAATCTTGGAGGTATGAAACTCTTGGATTATCATTCATGAGGTCAAGACTGAGGTCTACGGGTCGAGGGCCGATTGGACTCTAAAGTATGAAACTCCATTTGTTCCGGGTGCCAAGGACCTAGGGTACTGACTATACACAGAGACACATGGTAGCGAGCCAGGGGTATGAGACCTCTGTATAGCTGGACATGACACTCTGATTAGTATAGGTATCAAGACTGAGACAGAGACTGTTAGGTACTGGTAGGGCTTGAGTTAAGAGAGTCCTTAGGTGTCCAGACATATAGAGGTATCGAAAGGAGAAACATCCATGTGGTAATTGAGATAGAGACCAGCGTGATCATAGTATAGTGAGGCATGTTGGTCAGGGGGGTGGTATGTCCTACGTGAGGACTTTCACCGTGGTAGTGCATGACACCATAGGTCGTGCTTCGGTAGACTGCTTGTGGCCAGATGTTGGTTGCTTGGCGTCAGGCAGCACGACACACCAAAGAGGCCTAGTGGCCAGAGTTTGCAGACACTTGAGTTTAGGGCTAGTTCTAGCCAAGACTTGTGTTTTGGCCAGATTTGAGATTTATATTTTAGGCTGGAATCTAGTCTAGAGATGCTTTAGAGATGCACAGAGAAAAGCATGAGATTTTCTAGAAAAGAAAAGTGTTTCAAAAAAGCACGAGATTTTCCAGAAAAGAAAGGTGCTTCAGAAAGTATGAGATTTTAAAGTAAAAAAGAAATATTTAAAAAGAAAAAGGATTGTGCTAGTTTTGATATTTACTTGTAGTTTAACTGAGTAGGGGCATAGCACTAGTGTGGCATATTCTAGTGGTTGTAACTTGATTTGGCAAGAATGACCAATTCAAGTAGAGTATCAAGTTTTGAAAGATGAATATGTAGTGATTTAATGCTTTAAATGCATGAAAGATGAATATGAAATGTTTCCTGTAGTAGTAATTCCTATAATAAATAGGAAATAATTTTGATGGTTAATATGATTTTTGAAAGAGTTTTTTAATAGAAATGCATTTGTTTTAAAAGGATTTGCCGAGATTTGCAAAAACCACATTTAGGCCTACCGATCATACTAATAAGGGGTAGAGAGACCTCTGAGTAGTGGGGAACATGTCCTAGGCAGTGGTAGTCGAGTTTTGGTCCGAGGAGTGAGCCTTGCAACTGTATGGTACTACATGACCCAAGGTATGGTAGATCCAGACTACCTTCAGTACCGGTACTGGTTGGGTCTAGGGTTAGAGTTCTCAAGTGCTCAGGCACCTAGGGCATTGTGAGGATACACCATGTGCGTACCATCGTGATACTGTAAGTTGCGGTCGGGGTGGTTGGACTCCTACATGGGGTGGTTCACCGTAGTACTACAGTAGGGTCAGGGTTGGAGCCTCACCAACTGCTTGTGGCTAAGTTGATCACTATGGCTAGGGTGATACAACAAGTTTTGTTGAGACTATGTGTGGTGTTGTGCTAGAATAAAATTGTAATTTGGCTTGTGAGCTGAATTCTAGTTGAGTTGAAATTGAGGATTTTGAACTAGTTTTCTAGCCGTGGTTTACCGTTATTTGTGATATGATATAAGTTATGTTTTGGTTGGATTCTAGTCGAGGATTTTGCCTCTTAAAAGGCATAGAAGTGATTACCAAAGATATATGGAATTTTAGAGAAAATCTTAAAAAGAGTTTTGTAAAAGAAAGCATGATTAACGAATGGATAGCCAACTTTGGTGTTTTCTTCGCAACTTGTGTAGTCCTTTAGGAGCTTTATCGGATGTTTGTTTGGGGTGCATATTGGATAACATTGATGTCCGTAATGCCTCTTGCGCTACACAACAGTACAGACACAACCCAAATCAAATAATTAAATCTAATTTAACAAAATTAAATAGATAAAATCAAACACCAAGACCTATGTGCGGCTAGAGTGGCTCTGAAGCAATGCACTAGACAAAACTGCACCTTTCTCTAAGCACCTGAGGCAAAGTAACCAAAAGCCACGAGTGAGTGACGGAAATGTCACCCAGTACACGCCCCAAAACTACAGCAAAACCAACAAAAAAACTCTACATGGTTATGAAACTCAAGGAACGGCAAACACCTAAAAGCCCACACACATAAGTCAGTAATACCAGTGGAAGATGCCATTTCAAAAACTTTCTTTTCTTTTCCTTTTTAAAACCTCATGCTCATAAGTAAGTTTTTATGCACAAATCAAGAAAACATTTTCGTCTAAACTAGCAGTCCAAAACACAATTCATTTCATTATTACAAATCACAATAAACCAAGGTTAGAAACTAGCTCAACCACAAATCTCAATCCATATCTCAAAACTGGTTGTATCGCCCTGGCTATAGGCGACCGACCTGGTCACAAGCATTTGTTGAGGCTCCATCCCCAACTACACTGTAGTGTCGCGGTGAACCACCCCCCGTAGGAGTTCAACTGCCCTGACTGTAGCCTCAAAAGCGTACCCTCAATGATACAAGCACAGAGTGTGTCCTCACGACGCCCTGGTGTCCGAGCATCTGGTGACTCTAACCCAAGACCCAACCAACATCGGTACTGAGGGTAGTCCGAGTCTACCGTACCCCGAGTCCTACAGTACTACCATAGTCTCGAGGCTTCTACCCTGGACCGCAACTCGGCAACCATGACCAAGACACGTCCCCGACATTTCTAGAGGTCTCACTACCCTTATCGACAAGTCCTGACCTAATTGTGGCTGCTACAAATCTCAGAAATCTCTTTTAAAATCATATGTAATTTCCATTTTAAATCACTTTGCAAAATCAACTTTCATTCATAAAAACCATTTATAAATCTCACACATCATTATTTACATTTATCGTCTATGGTTCTCAAAACCATTTAGTCACATTCTCATTCATTCCATGGTTCATTATACCATGTATTCACCCCACTCATGGGTCCACATTCATTTCCACACATTCCATGTTTAACAATTTATGAAAAACATTATTAAAACAATATGTTTACATGAAACATCTCATAAATCATTTCTATGCATTTCACACATTTATCATGCATTTATCCCATTTCATCAGCATTTTACAAAATATTTCTCAATATGGTTCTGAATCCTGCTTCGACATATCGAATAGGGTCCCAATCGACCGAAATTGCCAGATTCGGTCTATCGAAACCTTTTAGTCACCCAAATCTCTGTTAGTTTATCAATTCCCATGCTAGAACAGTCTACCAAACTTAGTCGATCGTCCGAAATCTCCTGATTCGGTTGATCGAAAACCTTTGGTTGTCCAAATCAATGGCTCAGGGGACCTTAACTGGGGCATTTCGGCATATCGAACCTAGTTCGGCATACCATTTTCTATGATTATAGAAAACAAACCCCAGCCCAAGCCATCTCTCCTCCCCCAAATGGGAGTAAAGGACAGCCCAATAAACCAACCCCATAAATCACAAGTAAATCATGGGATGTAAACCTCTAAGTCTACTTCAAAACCGCACAATTCATTCATAAAACTATTAAGCATGCTATTCTACAGAAAATCACAAATACATAGAGCTCATATGAAGTTATTGTAGCATGCATTTGAAATCATTAACAAAATCCCAAGAAATCAATATGAAATTCCATGATCTCATCATAAACTTGTTTTCATCTCATTTCCATCATTTTCCCTATTTAAACGTGATTTTTGCATCATTTAGGCTTGATTTATAACATGAATCCACTAAGCCCTAACTGGGAAATGGAGAAAAGAGGGGAATGTGTACCTTGCTCTTGCAAGCTTCATATACCTTCAACGTCCTCCGGCTCTGATGAGCTTCGTGTGCCCCTAGAGAGGTCTAACATGGCCTCCTCCGCCCGTATAGCCTCCCCTGGCATAGAGCTCTCGTCTCCCACTCTTGCATCTCAAGTGCTCGGCACCACCTTCCCTACCCATTTAACTCCTCTCCCATAGCGCCTACCACCCCAAAATCCCGTTAGTCGGCCTCTGATGCTCCTACCATGAAGTGATGGAGCTTGCAAGCCTCTCGTGCTAGGGCTCACGGGTGTAGAGGAGAAGAACTCACGTTTTTCGGGTGGAGAACGATGGGAGCTCATGAGTGAGGGTTTTGGAACCTTGACCCCAAAACCCAAGTACGAACCAAGACCAGGTCTCAAATGGGTTTCACCCTCAAGCACGGGTCCCAAGGTGCACATACAGGCCCACATGAGTAAGAGAAGTCACACCGTCAGGGAATACTAAGAGCACAAATACACTAGAAGAGACTACAACAACAAACACAACCTTGATTATTCAATAATAAACTATATTCGTATAATATAACAAATTCCATGGCTTTACATTAAATGAAAAATCAGGCACAGATGTTACATTATTACCCCTCAAAAGAATTTCGTCTTAGAAATTCACTAATCAAACAGATGGGGGTACTAGAACTGTATGTTCGTTTCTCGCTCCCAAGTTGTCTCCTCAATGCCATGGTGCTACCATTGAACCAGCACAAGAGGTATCACCTTGTTCCTGAGGACCTATTCCTTTCTATCAAGGATCTACATAACGTCCTCCATCATGGACAAATCTTCCTGTAGCTCATTTGGCTGAACTGAAATCACTTGGGATGTGGCAGCCAAACACTTCCTCAACATCAAGACGTGAAACGCACTATGCACGCCCGACAACTCTGGAGGCAAGTCCAACAGATAGGCTACTTCTTCGACCCTTCTTGCTATCCTGTAGGGTCCAATGTAGCGAGGACGTAGCTTTCCCCGCTTCCCAAACCTAAACACGCCTTTCATTGGTGACACCTTTAGGAAGACGAAGTCTCCAACTTTGAACTCCAAAGGTCTACGCCTCCGATTAGCATAACTCTTTTGCCATCTCTATGCAGTTGCCAGTCTCTTTTTGATCAGGTCTACTTTCTCTACATACTGCTACACAATCTTTGGCCCCACGAGCTGTCTCTCGCCTACTTCATCCCAGTAGGTAGGTATTCTACAAGATCAGCCATACAATGACTCATACGGTGCCATACCTATGCTAGAGTGAAAGCTGTTATTGTAGGCAAATTTAATCAATGGAAGATGCTCTTCCCACCTCCCTCTAAAATCTAATGTGCAGACTCTCAATATGTCTTCTAAGGTCTGGTTAGTCCTCTCAATCTGCCCATTTGTCTGAGGATAGAAGGTTGTGCTAAAATGCGGAATGGTGCCAAAAGCCTCTTGCAATGCTCCCTAGAATCTAGATGTAAACCTAGTGTCCCTATCAAACACAATGGACACCTGAACCCCATGCAATCGGACTATCTCAGCCACATACAATTTTGCTAATTTAGCTAATAAAAGATTCACCCTCATGAGTAAGAAATGTGTTGACTTTATAAGACGATCCACGATCACCCAGATAGTGTCGTTCTTCCTCCTAGTCTTAGGCAGTCTTGTCACAAAGTCCATTGATACATGCTCCCATTTCCAAACAGGAATATCCAAAGGTTGTAGCATTCCCTTGGGCTTCTGGTGTTCGATCTTGATCATCTGACAGGTTGCATACTTCAATACATGCTCAGCTATCTCTCTTTTCATTCCAAGCCACCAAAAATTTCTCTTCAAATCTTTGTACATCTTGGTGCTTCCTGAATGAACCGTATACTTAGACCGGTGGGCTTCATTGAATAGTCTCCATTTCACTTCTTCCACCTGAGGCACATTGTGACCATGCCGGTGGAACCCTTGCCCAGCTCTCCTTATACCGGGTGCGTGGAAACACACGAGGAGACCCGATATGGTCACGATGAAGATGGTGAATCTAGAGGAAGAGACTGGACTCGAAAATACCAAGGGAAGATAAAAAGGATAAGGAAAGGAGTCGCCACCTAGTCTTTTAATGGAAAGACGAGGAAAACCAAAAAACACAAGAAAATCGAGAAGTAAATAAGATGCAGAATGTATGTGTGTGCTCCGTGCCTAATAGACAATGCACAAATGAATGCGGGCCAGAGAAAGGGTAAGGATTCTGGTTACGCATGGGGAAGGGGTTAGGCACCCCCATGCGCCCGAGAAAACTCGGTCTTTCTAGGTTTTTTACTGTCAATGGTCTATGGATGTATGCTTGCTTATTCTATATGCTCATGCATGAAGATGATTGAAAATATGCCAAATCAAAGTAAAGAAGTGAAACAAAGGAAAAAAGTTAATCCGAGGGATAAATGTAGGCATTGAGAATGTCGCTTTACTGTACGCCCTTGGGCGATGAGGAAAATCGTGAAAATCGAGAAATTCTTGGAAAGCGTCTCAAGAATCAGCAGAAATTAGGATAAATCCGAGAAAATCAAAAGGAAAAAATAATCCTTATTTCGAGACAATGTCGGCTTCGACAAGCCTTTTAATGTATGCCTTCGGACAATGGAAAACCAAAACAAATCTAAAGGTGAAAACCAGGGAAAAATCCAGGAAACGGCGAAAAAACAAAGCTACAAACGAGCTAGGAAAAGCATGCGCAAAGCCAAGCAGAAAAGACAAGAAAACTTGTGCGGAAAGATGTGAAAAGATATGTAAAATGCAAGTGTGAATACAAACATGAAAACTCCAGGTGGTTTTGTGCAAAAAAGCTCCAATATTTCTTCCCTCCCTTTTGTACAATCTTACCATGACAGTGGAAATGATAATGATAATGCCATCCATGGCAGCACATTCCCCCAGGTGTAGCTCCCCAACCTCTTCCTCCTCTTCCGCTACGACCCCTAGTTTCTACTATATCATCTAGTGCAAATGAATGATAGAAAAAAAAATAGTTGTAAAGAACACGATCATGCCAATCATTTCATTCCTTCGATGATTAAAGGAAGCACGACAATTCAAAAAGGAAAAAAATAGCATCACAAACATATTTTCATATATTTGTTATGGTTTGACTAATTATTTTGTCATCAACTTACTCACTAGTGGATTCCTCCGCTGTGTTCTCAGCTAAGATAGAAAGATTAGACGAAATAAACAAAATAGCAACCATGAGAACAGAAAAGATGAGAAGAGACTTGGGTGTCATTGTGATCCCACCAGGTAAAATGGAGAGAAAACTCTAGTTTTAAGGTGTACAGAAGAGTTATGGAAATGTGGTCTATTTATAACAGAATACATGTCTCTTTGAGACATCACGGGATGAGACTGTAATTATTAAATTTTTGTGCCGCACACTCAATCACTATCACGTTGAGACTACTTGATCAGTTGCTGTAGACCTTCAATGGTTGAGACTACGATATTGTAACTAGGTAAATAAGCTGAGTGTGTGACAGCACAAATATGTAATCTAATAAATAAAGAATGTTCTTGTGAGTTATCATATTTCTATCAACGTTATACCTCCGATTTTAATGTTGGCTTAGATATTGACATGTCTAATAAATCATTGTATCTTCCTTCCTTTCTTGATGAGGGACATCCGATCAATTAGAATCGAGATTAAAAAGGATCTTTATCCTTATCGTGCCCTTAAATATCTATATGAATAAGGATTTAAATTGTACTAATAAGGAATTAATTTCAAGACATCGTAGGAAATGATTCATAAATATCTATATGAATAAGTTCTAAGACATCTAAACTCCGGTTGACACCTAATCTACTAATCTTTGTCTGCCTCCTCCTTGACGGTGTGGTTTGCCATCAACATTGAATAGTTCTAATTATTTAAAAAAGACATGAGGCTTGATTGTGTCTTAAAAAGACACCTTTGTGTTTTCCCAACATACATTCTAATAGGAGGATTTTTTGGTGCATTCTGGTTAGACTTACACACACAAGAGGCCCACCTTTTTGAAAAAAAAAATCAACTACAGTCATACAATTTTCCCTTTTCTAATATAACAAAGGCCTTGTAGATGTGGTTTTACAATCATACATGCTCATGTAGTCATGGTTGGTGTGATGCATAAATTTATGGAAGGAGGCATTGCTTGGTTAACATTCATCATGACTTTTGATTAGAAGAATTAATTTTAGATAATAATATTACAAAATTATTCCAGGTGGATGGATTTTAGTTCAACGAAATATTTCGACTTTATCAGGAGCACATATTAATTAAACTACTTTATGGTTGAGGATTCATTATATGCATCAGTTGTTAAAAAATTATGAGGTGTTTATATGTAATTTTAGAGTTTTGTAAAAACAACATATGTGATGTGGATCCTCAACCAATTTATTTGTCAAATAACTTACCTTTCTCTAAAAATATAACAAAAAACATATGTAAAAAACCTACTTATGTAATTAGTCAAAATTGAGCATTCATTACAAGGTGCATCTAGGAACGTTTTTATAGAAAATATTGATTTCAACAAAAAAACTCAACATTCTAATGAAAGAATTAACCTTATTCAAAAAGATTCATTTTATTTTGAAAAGTTTGATTTTCATCTACAACTGAGCGACCAAAACGTCTATCAAGGAACTTATTTTGGTGCAATCCTAGTTAATTCTACTAATCTTGATTGATTCCAAGTTAAAGTCATAGTTGAACTCAGGAAAGCAAAAGTAATAGAGAACTTAAAGATTATTAGCATGTCAATATAGAAATTATCATTCCAACCCGTTTTTTAGTTATAGTTTAGTGATTTATTTTAGAATGAACTCATGAATGTTTAGCTATATTTTTTATAAGCTACATAATTTTGTGAGAAAGATTGTTACTACTTTGTTTTAAAATTCATCCACTCTAGCACATCTCAATCGATCAATCAATCACATGATATCAATGAATATGCAAATTGAAAAGATGTATTTAAATTTAAAAAGATATTCTCTTAGATTTCTTACTTCATATTTTATTTTGATTAATCATTAAAAATGTATTTATTTGTGTTCAAATGACATCATTAGATTTATTACTTATTTGAGGAAGTCGAAAACATTGATGGTTTGAAACTTAAGGAAAGATTTGCTTTTGGAAACTAACGGCGTACATCTCAAGCACTACATAGGCGCATGCTTAAAAGAGGGGTAATCAACAATTAAAAATCAATTGGCTTTCAGAAAGATATATATGTAATGACTTTTTCTCCAACATCATGTTGAGTAAAATTTCAAAGATACGTTTTGTACAAGAATAAAATATTCTTGTGTTTGAAAGTTTTGGATTTAGAAAATGGCATTCCAAACATGAGCTGGCACCCTCTTCATATTGGATAATTGTTTCAAATAATTTAAAAAAATATAAAATAAATAAGTCAGTAATCTAGCAAGCGTTTGCTAGATACAAAGCCATGACACAGAGATTTTTCAGATGCTTGCGTCGGATGCCCACTATCCATCTTTCAATGTAGGAACTTTTCCATTGGTTCATGTCAAAAGCAAAAACTTTTCAGATGTCTAGGTTTGTAACAACCTCGAGTCCTTACCTTGAAGCTAGTTACTTATTTTTTATATTAATTATATTAACACTAAAACTAAATTCAACAAGAAACAACATAAATTAAAGCACTATTAACTTAAACAAAGTAAACTAAATACTTACCTAGAGTCCTTCATGTGTGGTCGAGTGACTCTAATTCAAAACGTATTAGTAAGCCTTAACTCCTATCCTACACCTGTGAAAAATACCAAACCACTACATTTGATTGACCACTGAAAGGATACCTAGCACACACTCTACCCACAAACACACACACACACGCACACCACAGTGGCATCTCTCTTGGATGCTACCACATCACAATAGGACAAGTGCATCATTGTCCAACAAGCAACAAATCTCTTGAAAACCATGCTTTCTATTCTTTTCATGATCATAATCATGCCTTTCAAAATCATTTTCTTTTTTTCCTTTCAAAATAATATGCAAATTCATTCAAAACCATTATTCATTACTTGAAATGGCCACATATGCCAAATCAAGTCTACAAACACACAAAAGTGCCACACCAAGCATCGCCTCTGCTCAGTCTGTACAAAAAAACTCATATCTCAAAATCGACACAAATCCATATTTTTGAAAACCAAACCGCTACTCACAGGCACAAACAACTCAACGCTACTCACGAGCGTAAACAAAACAAACGTTAGCAAGCACTGGTTACAATAGCTGTCGAAGACAGAGTTTCTGAACCAACTGCACTGCCACGGACAGCTGTAGCCTACTCATCCCGGCTTACGGCCTCACTAGCCGTGTTGCCCGACGCCAGACAACCGACACTAGCCACAAGTAGTCTACCAAAGCGCGACCAATGGTGTTTGTACTACTATAAGCAAATCACCCTATGGAGGAGTCTGCCTACCTCAGTATCCTACCTCTTTGTAGGACCCTCACTATGCTAACTTCCTCAAGAAAGTCGTCCTCTCACAGGACCTCACCATAGGATACACCCTCTCTCGTCATGCTCTAGTTTCAGTCTCTGTGTCCCAAACAACCAGAGGCTTCTCACCCTTGGGCTCAACCAACACCCACAAGTTTAGGTACTTGGGCTGTACAGTATATCATGCAGCTACGTAGGGGTTTCATACCCCCTGAGTCAGTTGTCACGATACTACTAGGTCCAAACTATATCTTGAGTCCCAGCACCCAGAACAAACAACTGTCATACCTTCAAGCTTAGTCGGCACCACAACTCGCAAACCTCAACCTCAGCCTCGTAAATGACAATCAAGGAGTATCATACCTCCAAGATCTGACAAACACTTACCTTAGTCTTTTGGTCTCAAGATCTCAACCTAAGTGATGTACTCGACCAATCAAGAATGTGGCCATCATCCGTTAGTTCCGACAGTACGACCCTCCGGTGTCTTGGTTCGTTATAAACAAAAAACTACGGAAAACTCTGTCCAAAACATCTTGCAAAACTATGCATTTCTTTTCCAAATTCTTTTGAAAACCATTTCGAAAAACATTTTAAAAGCATCACTGATAATTGTACAAAACACTATACAAGGAAACCATGCGAAAATCCACAAACCCCAAATAGTCTTTACCAAAACCTTGAAAACCACTTTTCAAAGCATTCTTGAGTTTCCAAAATCTTTTGCAAAACTATACATTTCTTTTTCAAAATCCTTTCCCAATATCATTTTGAAAACCATTAAAACAACACCACAAAATACAACCTTAAAATCCCAGTTGACTTACAAGATCAGATATTAATACAAACCATCCTTAATAGTACCACTAAATACCTAAATTCAGTACACCGCATCAGAAACTGATCAACATCAAATCCTAAGGCTAATGATTAACTCTAGAGTCCATATAAATCATTACAAAGAAAGGCTTAGTATTTCTAGGTCATATAGTCTTTCAGGTTAATGTAAAACTCAAAGGAATTTTGCTACTATATTTTAGGCAGTCCCTAACTCATCTTTAATGATATATTTAGTTATCTTTATGCCAAGGAAGCCTACAGTGTTAATATAACATTAATTATACCAAAAACTACCAAAAACAAGTCTATAGGGGCTTTACATAAAATCTAAGGGTTTAAAAGTAATAAAATTTAAAAGTTGAAGGATTGAAATGTAATTTTAGCAAAATTCAGGGACCCAAAGGTAACAAAATCTAAAATATACGGACTAAATAGCAAATTTTCTTAAGATCAAGGACCTAAAAATAATTTCTATAAATGTCAGGATGAAAACACAATTTACCCAATCTACTGCCAACCTTCCTCCTATTGACGACAAACACAGTAAAATCATGATTTAACACATTTAAATTTTTGATATTAAAAATTCATTCTTCATTCAAAAATTACAAATAATATAATAAATTAAAGATCTTGATGAGCTCTATAATTTGGAATAAAAAACATCAAGATCCGATAACTGTAGCTCGAGAAATCGAAGTTCAAAATCTGTAGTCATTATTCATGCTACAGTACATCCACAAGCTTTAAACTAATATTTCTCCCATTACAGGCATCCAAAAATTACAAATAATATACCAAAATGAAGATCTCGAGATGATCTTCCATTTGAAACAAAAATCACAAGAATCCAATATATAAAACTCAAGAAATAAATGATCAAAGCTTATAGTTACTATTCATTACTACACTAGATTCGAGATTTCAAACCGAAATTCCTCCCACTCTAGTTATCCAAAAATTACAAATAATATACCAAATTAAAGATATCAAGATGATTTTCCATTTGGGACAAAAATTATAAGAATCC
>JAMKQA010247243.1:0-100066 GCA_024699735.1 Posidonia australis
GATTTATGGCCTCCCTTTTCCATCTTTTTCTAAACTACCGGTTGGTGTGTAGATGTTCCCATCCAAGGTTCGTTCCATTCAGAATGAATATCGGTGCCACCCCTCTCGCCAATGAATTCTGATCCTAATAGACGGATTCATGGCGTCCCATTTCCATTTTTTTCTAGACTACCGATCGGAGTCAAGATGTTCCCATCCAAGATTCGATCCGTTCAGGACGAATATTGGTGATACCCTTCACAACTTTGAATTCTGATCGTAACTGACGGATTCAAGGCCTTGCCTTTCCATCTTATTCAAGATTGTTGGTCGTAGTCTAGATGTTACCATCCAAGTTTCGATCCTTGCAGGACGAATCTCGGTGCCACCCCTCTCGCCAGTGAATTCCGATCCTAACAGAAGGAATAAAGTTCTCCCTTTCCATCATTTTCTAGACTACCAGTCAAGGTCTAGATGTTCCCAACTGAGGTTTGATCCGTTCAGAACGATTATCGGTGCCACTCGTCTCGCCTTTGAATTCAGATCCTAATAAACGAATTCATGGCCTCCACTTTACATCTTTTTCAAGACTACCAGTCAGAGTCTAAATGTTCCCATCAATCGTTTGATCTGTTCTGGATGAAAATCGGTGCCACACCTCTCCTTTTAATTCAAATCCTAATAGACGGATTTATGGCCTCCCTTTTCCATCTTTTTCTAAACTACCGGTTGGTGTGTAGATGTTCCCATCCAAGGTTCGTTCCATTCAAAACGAATATCGGTGCCACACTTCTCGCCAATGAATTCTGATCCTAATAGACGGATTCATGGCCTCCCATTTCCATTTTTTTCTAGACTACCGATTATAGTCTAGATGTTCCCATCCAAGATTCGATCCGTTTAGGATGAATATTGGTGATACCCTTCACAACTTTGAATTCTGATCCTAACCGACGGATTCAAGGCCTCGCCTTTCCATCTTATTCAAGATTGTTGGTCGTAGTCTAGATGTTTCCATCCGAGTTTCGATCCATGCAGGACGAATCTCGGTGCCACCCCTCTCGCCAGTGAATTCTGATCCTAACAGAAGGAATCAAGGCCTCCCTTTTCCATCTTTTTCATTTTATAGACTACTGGTCGGAGTCATGATGTTTGCATCCGAGGTTCTATCTATTTAGGCAAATATCGGTGCCACCCCTCTCGCCTTTGAATTCTGTTCGAAACAGACGGATTCAAGACCACCCTATTCCATCTTTTTTTAGACTACTTGTCAGAGTCCAGATGTTCGCATCAATGGTTAAATCCGTTCAGGACGAATATCGGTGCCACCCCTCTCTCCGTTGAATTCTGATCCAAACAGACGGATTCATGGCCTCCCTTTTCCATCTTTTTCTAAACTACCGGTGGGAATCTAGATGTTCCCATCCGAGTTTCAATCCATCCTGACAAATATCGGAGCCACCCTTCTTGGCTTTGAAGTTTGATCCTAACTGACAGATTAAAGACCTGCCCTTTCCATCTTTTTCATGATTATCGGTCGGAATCTAGATGTTGCCATCCGAGGTTCGAACCATTCAAGACGAATATCGGGGCCACCCCTCTCGCCTTTGAATTTTATCCTAATAGACGGATTCAAGGCCTCCCTTTTCCATCTTTTTCTAGACTACCGGTCGGTGTCTAGATGTTCCCATCAAAGGTTTGATCCGTTCAGGATGAATATTGGTGCCACCCCTCTCGCCTTTGAATTCGATCCAAACAGACGGATTCAAGGCCTCCCTTTTCCATCTTTTTCTAGACTACCAGTTGGAGTCTAAATGTTTCCATCTGTGGTTCGATCCATTCAGGAAAAATATCGGTGCCACCACACTCGCCTTTGAATTTCGATCCCAACACATGGATTTGAGGCCTCCCTTTTCCATCTTTTTCTAGACTACTGGTCGGAGTCTAGATGTTCCCATCCGAGGTTCGATCTGTTCAAGACGAATATCAGTTCCACCACTCTCGCCTTTGAATCCAAACTAATGGATTCAAGGCCTCCCTTTTGCATTTTTTCTTGGACTATCGGTCGGTGTCCAGATGTTCCCATCGAAGGTTTAATCCGTTCAAGACGAATATCGGTGCCACCCCTCTCGCCGTTGAATTCTGATACTAACAGATAGATTCAAGGCCTTGCTTTTCCATCTTTTTCTAGACTACCGGTTGGAGTCCAGATGTTGCCATCTGAGGTGCGATCCGTTCAGGACGAATATAGCTGCCACCCCTCTCGCCTTTGAATTCGATCCAAAACGACGGATTCAAGGCCTCCCTTCTCCATCTTTTTCTAAACAACCAGTTGGAGTCTAGATGTTCTCATCCGCGGTTCATTCCGTTCTGGACGAATATCAGTGCCATGCCATTCTCTTTTGAATTCCGATCCCAACTAATGGATTCAAGGCCTCTAATTTACATCTTTTTTTTGGACTACCGGTCGAAGTCTTGATGTTGCCATCCAAGGTTCGATCCGATCAGAACGATTATTGGTGCCAACCCACTCGCCTTTGAATTCAGATCCTAATGGACGGATTCATGTCCTCCACTTTCCATATTTTTCTAGACAACCGGTCAGAGTATTGATGTTTCCATCCAAGGTTTGATCCGTTAAGGACGAAAATCAGTGCCACCCCTCCTGCATTTCAATTCTGATCTAAACGGACGGATTCAAGGCCTCCATTCTCCATCTTTTTCTAGACTACCGGTCGGAGTCTAGAAGTTCCCATCCGAGGTTCGATCCGTTCAAGACGAATATCGGTACCGCCCCTCTTGCCTTTGAATTCGATCTAAATAGACGGATTCAAGGCTCCCTTTTCCATCTTTTTCTAGACTAACGGTTGGAGTCTAGATGTTCCCAACCGAGATTCGATCCATTCAGAACGATTATCGGTGCCACCCCTCTCGCCTTTGAATTCAGATCGTAATAGATGGATTCATGGCCTCCACTTTCCATCTTTTTCTAGACTACTAATCGGAGTCTAGATGTTCCCATCCATGGTTTGATCCACACTGGATGAAAATCGGTGCCACCCCTCTATCCTTTGATTTCTAATCCTAACAGATGGATTTAAGGCCTCCATTTTTCAACTTTTCTAAACTACCAGTCGGTGTGTAGATGTTCCCATCCAAGGTACGTTCCATTTAGAACGAATATCAGTGCCACCCCTCTCGTCATTGAATTCTGATCCTAACAGACCGATTCAAGGCCTCCCATTTCCATCTTTTTCGAGACTACCGATCGGAGTCTAGATATTCCCATCCGAGGTTCGATCTGTTTAGGATGAATATCGGTGCCACCCTTCACGACCTTGAATTCTGATCCTGACTGACAGATTCATGGCCTCGCCTTTCCATCTTATTCTAGACTGTTGGTCAGAGTCTAGATGTTACCATTCGAGGTTCGATCCGTTCAGGACAAATCTTGGTGCCACCCCTCTCGCCATTGAATTCCGATCGTAACGAAAGGAATCATGGCCTCCCTTTTCTATCATTTTCTTGACAATCGGTCGGAGTCTAGATGTTGCCATCAGAGGTTTAATCCGTTCAAGACGAATATCGATGCCACCCCTCTCACCGTTGAATTCCGATCCTAATGAACGGATTCGAGGCCTCCCTTTTCCATCTTTTTCTAGACTACCGGTAGGAGTCTAGATGTGCCCATCCGAGGTTCGTTCCGTTCCGAACGATTTTGGGTGCCACCCCACTCGCCTTTAAATTCCGATCCAAATAGACGCATTCATGTCCTTCTTCTTCCATCATTTTCTAGACTACTAGTCAAAGTCAAGATGTTCCCATCTGAGGTTCGATCCATTCAGGAAGAATATCGTTGCCACCCCTCTCACCTTTGAATTTCGGTCCAAATGGACGGATTCAAGGCCTCCCTTTTCCATCTTTTTATAGACCACTGGTCAGAGTCTTGATGTTCGCATCCGAGGTTCTATCTGCTCAGGATGAATATCGGTGCCACACCTCTCGCCTTTGATTTCTGATCGAAACAAGCGGATTTGAGGCCACCCTTCTCCAACTGTTGGAGTCTAGATATTCCCATCGAAGGTTAAATCTGTTCAGGATGAATATCGGTGCCACCCATCTCGTCGTTGAATTTTGATCCAAACAGACAGATTCATCGCCTCCCTTTTCCATCTTTTTTCTAGACTACCAATGGGAGTCTAGATGTTTCCATCTAAGTTTCGATCCGTTTCGGATGACTATCGAAGCCACCCCTCATGGTTTTGAAGTCTGATCCTAACAGATGGATTAAAGGCCTGCCTTTTCAATCTTTTCCATGAATACCGTTTGGAATGTAAATGTTGGTATCCGAGGTTCGAACTGTTCAGGACAAATATCGGGGCCAGCCCTCTCCCCTTCGAATTCAATCCTAACAGACAGATTCAAGGCCTCCCTTTTCCATCTTTTTCTAGACTACCGGTCGGTGTCTAGATGTTCCCATCCGATGTTTGATTCATTCAGGACGAATATCGGTGCCACCCCTCTCGCCTATGAATTCGATCCAAACAGACGGATTCAAGGCCTCCCTTTTCC
This sequence comes from Posidonia australis, assembly GCA_024699735.1. Lineage (NCBI taxonomy): Eukaryota > Viridiplantae > Streptophyta > Magnoliopsida > Alismatales > Posidoniaceae > Posidonia > Posidonia australis. The sequence continues at coordinate 4,552 of JAMKQA010247243.1, forward strand.
ATCATTTTCTAGACTACCAATCGGAGTCTAGATGTTCCCATCAGTGGTCCGATCCATTCAGGACAAATATCGATGCCACCTCATTCGCCTTTGAATTTCGATCCGAACAGATGAATTCAAGGCATCCCTTTTCCATCTTTTTCTACACTACTGGTCGGAGTCTAGATGTACCCATCCGAGGTTCGATCCGTTCATGACAAATATCAGTGCCACCCCTCTCGCCTTTGAATTCCGATTCAAACAGATGGATTCAAGTCCTCCCATTTGCATCTTTTTCTGGACTGTCGGTCGGTGTCTAGATGTTCCCATCGGATGTTTAATCCGTTCAAGACGAATATCAGGGCCACCCCTCTCGCCATTCAATTCCGATACTAACAAACAAATTCAAAGCCTCGCTTTTCCATCTTTTTCAAGACTACCAGTCGGAGTCTAGATGTTCCCATTCGAGGTTCAATCCTTTCATGACGAATATAGGTGCCACCCCTCTCGCCTTTGAATTCGATGGATTCAAGGCCTCCCTTTTCATTCTTTTTCTAAACTACCAGTTGGAGTCTAGATGTTCTCATCCAAGGTTTGATCCATTCAAGACGAATATCGGTGCCACACCAATCTCCATTGAATTCTGATCCCAACTGACGGGTTCATGGCCTCCCTTTTCCATCTTTTTTTTAGACAACCAGACGAATTCTAGATGTTCCCATCCAAGGTTCAATCTATTCAGAATGATTATCGGTGCCTCCCCACTTGCCTTTGAATTCAGATCCTAATAGACAGATTCATGGCCTCCACTTTCCATCTTTTTCTAGACTACCGATCAAGGTATTCATGTTCCCATCCAAGGTTCGATTCGTTCAGGACGAAAATCGTTGCCACCCCTCTCGCCTTTGAATTTCGATCCTAACAGATAGATTTAAGACCTCCCTTTTCCATCTTTTTCTAGACTATCAGTCGGAGTCTAGATGTCCCATCCGAGGTTCGTTCCGTTCAGAATGAATGTCGTTGCCACCCCACTCGCCTTTGAATTCAGATCCTAACAGATGGTTTCAAGGCCTTCCTTTTCCATCTTTTTCTAGACTACCGGGCGGAGTCCAGATGTTCCCATCGGAGGATTAATCTGTTCTGGACGAATATCGGTGCCACACCTCTCGCCGTTGAATTCCGGTCCTAACAGACGGATTTGATGCCTCCCTTTTCCATCATTTTCTAGGCTAACGATCCGAGTCTAGATGTTCCCATCTGAGGTTCGATCCGTTTAGGACGTGTATCGGTGCCACCCTTCTCGTCTTTGAATTCCAATCCTAATAGACGGACTCAAGGCAAGCCTTTTCCATCCTTTTCTAGTCTACCGGTCGGAGTCTAGATGTTCCCATCGGAGGTTTAATCCGTTTAGGACGAATATCGGTGCCACCCCTCTCGCCATTGAATTCTGATCCTAACTGATGGATTTATGGCCTCCCTTTTCCGTCATTTTCTAGACTATCGGTCGGAGTGTAGATGTTTCCATCCGATGTTCGATTCATTTAGGATGAATATTGGGGCGACCCGTCTTGCCTTCAAATTTGATCCTAACAGACGGTTTCATGGCCTCCTTTTTCCATCTTTCTCGTGACTACCAGTCGGAGTCTAGAGGTTCCCATTCGAGGTTCAATCCGTTCAGGATGAATATCGGTGCCACCCCTCTCGCCTTTGAATTCGATCAGAACAGAGGGATTCAAGGCCTCCCTTTTCCATCTTTTTCATGACTACCGATCAGATTCTTGATGTTCCCATCTGACGTTTATTCGTTTAGGACGAATATCAGTGCCACCCCACTCGCCTTCGAATTTCGATCCCAGCAAACGGATTCGAGGCCCCCCTATTCCATCTTTTTCTATACTACCGGTCAGCGTCATAATTTTCCCATCCGATGTTCGATCTGTTCAGGACGAATATTGGTGCCACCCCTCTCGCCGTTGAATTCCGATCCAAATAGATGAGTTCAAGGCCTCCTCTTTCCATCGTTTTTTGGACTACTGGATGGAGTCTAGATTTCCCATCAGAGATTTAATCCATTTTGGAGGAATATCGGTGCCACCCCTCTTGCCATTGAATTCCGATCCTAGCAGATAGATTCATGGCCTCCCTTTTCCATCATTTTCTAGGCTACTGGTCGTAGTCTAGATGTTCCCTCCCAAGGTTCGTTTAATTCGAAACGAATATCGGTGCCACCCCTCTCGCCTTTGAATTCAGATCCACACAGACGGATTCATGGCATCCATTTTCTATCTTTTTCTTGACTACCAGTCGGTGCCTAGTGGTTCCTATCCATGGTTTGATACGTTACGGACAAATATCGGTGCCACCCTCGCTGCCATTGAATTTTGATACTAACAGAACGATTCAAGGCCTCCCATTTCCATCTTTTTCTAGACTACCAATCGGAGTCTAGATGTTCCCATCCGAGGTTCGTTCCGTTCAGAATGAATATCGGTGCCACCCCTCTCACCGTTGAATTCCGATCCTAGCGAACGAATTCGAGGCCTCCCTTTTCCATCTTTTTCTAGACTACCGGTCGGAGTCTAGATGTGCCCATCCGAGGTTCTTTCCGTTCCGAACGAATTTAGGTGCCACCCCACTCGCCTTGGAATTCCGATCCAAACAGACGCATTCATGGCCTTCTTCTTCCATCATTTTCAAGACTACCGGTCAAAGTCAAGATGTTCCCATCTGAGGTTCGATCCGCTCAGGAAGAATATTGTTGCCACCCCTCTCACCTTTGAATTCCGGTCCAAATGGACGGATTCAAGGCCTCCCTTTTCCAACTTTTTATAGACCACTGGTCAGAGTCTTAATGTTCGCATCCTAGGTTCTATATGTTCAGGACGAATATCGGTGCCACCCCTCTCGCCTTTGATTTTTGATCAAAACAAACGGATTCAAGGCCACCCTTCTCCATCTTTTTCTAGACTACCGGTCGGAGTCTAGATGTTCCAATTGAAGGTTAAATCCGTTTAGGACGAATATCGGTGCCACCCCTCTCGTCGTTGAATTCTGATCGAAACAGACGGATTCGTAGCCTCCTTTTTCCATCTTTTTCTAGACTACCGGTGTGAGTCTAGATGTTCCCATTTGAGTTTTGATCCGTTCCGGACGACTATCGAAGCCACCCCTCATGGCTTTGAAGTTTGATCCTAACAGACGGAGTAAAGGCCTGCCTTTTCCATATTTTCCAAGATTACCGGTCAGAATGTAGATGTTGGCATCCGAGGTTTGAACCGTTCAGGACGAATATCGGGGCCACCCCTCTCCCCTTCGAATTCAATCCTAATAGATGGATTCAAGGCCTCCCATTTCCATCTTTTTCTAGACTACCGGTCGGTGTCTAGATGTTCCCCACCGAGGTTTGATTCATTCAGGACGAATATCGGTGCCACCCCTCTCGCCATTGAATTCGATCCAAACAGACGGATTCAACGCCTCCCTTTTCCATCATTTTCTAGACTACCAGTCGGAGTCTAGATGTTCCCATCTGTGGTTCGAACTGTTCAAGACGAATATCGATGCCACCTCATTTCGATCCCAATAGACGAATTCAAGGCCTCCCTTTTCTATCTTTTTCTACACTACTGGTCGGAGTCTAGATGTTCCCATCTGAGGTTCGATCCGTTCATGACAAATACTAGTGCCACCCCTCTTGCCTTTGAATTTCGATTCAAACAGATGGATTCAAGTCCTCCCATTTGCATCTTTTTCTGGACTGTCGGTCGGTGTCTAGATGTTCCCATCGGATGTTTAATCTGTTTAGGACGAATATTAGGGCCACCCCTCTCGCCATTCAATTTTGATACTAACAGACGGATTCAAGGCCTTGGTTTTCCATCTTTTTCTAGACTACCAGTCAGAGTCTAGATGTTCCCATCTGAGGTTCGATCCTTTCATGACGAATATAGGTGCCACCCCTCTCGCCTTTGAATTTGATCCAAATCGACAGATTTAAGGCCTCCCTTTTCCATCTTTTTCAAAACTACCAGTTGGAGTCTAGATGTTCTCATTCGAGGTTTCATCCATTCAAGACGAATATCGATGCCATGCCATTCTCCTTTGAATTCTGATCCCAACTGTCGGATTCATGGGCTCCCGTTTCCATCTTTTTCTTAGACAATCGGACGAAGTCTAGATGTTCCCATCCGAGGTTCGATTTGTTCAGAATGATTATCGGTGCCTCCCCACTCGCCTTCGAATTCAGATCCTAATAGACGGATTCATGGCCTCCACTTTCCATCTTTTTCTAGACTACCGATCAGAGTATTGATGTTCCCATCCAAGGTTCAATTTGTTCAGGACAGAAATCGTTGCCCCCCCTCTCACCTTTGAATTCCGATCCTAACAGCCAGATTTAAGGCCCCCATTTTCCATCATTTTCTAGACAATCAGTCGGAGTCTAGATGTTCCCATCCGAGGTTCGTTCCGTTCAGAATGAATGTCGGTGCCACCCCACTCGCCTTTGAATTCAGATCCTAACTGACGGTTTCAAGGTCTTCCTTTTCCATCTTTTTCTAAACTACCGGTCGGAGTCCAGATGTTCCCATTGGAGGATTAATCTGTTCTGGATGAATATCTGTGCCACACCTCTTGCCGTTGAATTCAGGTCCTAACAGATGGATTTGATGCCTCCCTTTTCCATCATTTTCTAGGCTACCGATCTGAGTCTAGATGTTTCCATCCGATGTTCGATCCGTTTAGGACGTGTATCGGTGCCACCCTTCTCGTCTTTGAATTCCAATCCTAATGGACGGATTCAAGGCCACCCTTTTCCATCCTTTTCTAGTCTACCAGTCGGAATCTAGATGTTCCCATCGGAGGTTTAATCCGTTTAGGACGAATATCGGTGCCACCCTTCTCGCCATTGAATTCTGATCCTAACTGATGGATTCATGGCCTCCTTTTTCCGTCATTTTCTAGACTACCAGTCGGAGTCTAGATATTCCAATCCGATGTTCGATTCATTCAGGACAAATATCAGGGCGACCCGTCTCGCCTTCAACTTTGATCCTAATAGATGGATTCATGGCCTCCTTTTTCCATCTTTTTCATGACTACCAGTCGGAGTCTAGAGGTTCCCATCCGAGGTTCAATCCATTCAGGATGAATATCGATGCCACCCCACTCGCCTTTGAATTCGATCAGAACAGAGGGATTCAAGGCCTCTTTTCCATCTTTTTCATGACTACCAGTCAGAGTCTTGATGTTCCCATCTGATGTTCGATCCGTTCAGGATGAATATCAGTGCCACCCCACTCGCCTTCGAATTCCGATCCCAGCAAACGGATTCAAGGGCCCCCTATTCCATCTTTTTCTATACTACTGGTCGGCATCATAATTTTCCCATCCGAAGTTCGATCCGTTCAGGATGAATATTGGTGCCACCCCTCTCGCCTTTGAATTCTGATCCAAATAGACAGATTCATGGCCTCATATTTCCATCATTTTTTGGACTACCAGTCGGAGTCTAGATGTTCCCATCAAAGGTTTAATCTGTTCAGGAGGAATATCGGTGCCACCCCTCTCGCCACTGAATTCCGATCCTAGCAGACGGATTCATGGCCTCCCTTTTCCATCATTTTTTAGGCTACTGGTCGTAGTCTAGATGTTCCCTTCCAAGCTTCGTTTAGTTCGAAACGAATATCGGTGCCACCCATCTCGCCTTTGAATTTAGATCCACACAGATGGATTCATGGCCTCCATTTTCCATCAGTGTCTAATGGTTCCTATCCATGGTTCGATACGTTTCAGACGAATATCGGTGCCACCTCCGCTGCCATTGAATTTTGATACTAACAGAATGATTCAAGGCCTCCCATTTCCATCATTTTCTAGACTACCAGTTGGAGTCTAGATGTTCCCAACCGAGGATCGTTCCGTTCAGAATGAATATCGGTGCCAACCATCTCTCCGTTGAATTCTAATCCTAATTGACGGATACAAGCCCTGCCTTTTCCTTCTTTTTCTAGACTACCAGTTGGAGTCAAGATGTTCCCATCCGAGAATCAATCCATTCAGGACAAATATCGTTACCACCCCTCTCGCCTTTGAGTTCTAGTCTTAACGGATAGATTCAATGCCTCCCTTTTTCATCTTTTTCTAGACTACTGGTCGGAGTCTTGATGCACCCATCAGAGGTTCTATCTGTTCAGGATGAATATCGGTGCTACTCTCTCGCCTTTGAATTATTATCCTAACAGACAAATTCATGGCCTCACTTTCCAAACTTTTTCAAAACTACTAGTCAAAATCTTGATGTTCACATCCCAAGTTCGTTCCGTCCATCTTCTTCTAGACTACTGGTCAGAGTCTATATGTTCCCATCGGTGGTTTAATCCATTCAAGACAAATATCGGTGCCACCCCTCTCGCTGTTGAATTCCGATCTTTTCCATCTTCTTCAAGACCTCCATTTTCTAGATTACCGGTCGGTGTCTAGTTGTTCCCATTTGATGTTCGATCCGTTCAGGACGAATATCAGTGCCACCCCACTCGCCTTCGAATTCCGATCCAAACAGACAGATTCAAGGCCTTTCTTTTCCATCTTATTCTAGACTACCAATCAGAGTCTAGATGTTCCCATCCGAGGTTCTATCCGTTCAGGACGAATATCAGTGCCACCCCTCTCACCTTTCAATTCTTATCCAAATTGACAGATTCAAGGCCTCCCTTTTCTTCTTTTCTTGGACTACAAGTTGGAGTCTCGATATTCCCATCAGAGGTTTAATCCATTCAGGATGAATATTGGTGCCACCCCTCTCGCCATTGAATTCTAATCCTAACTGATGGATTCAAGGTCTCCCTTTTCCATCAATTTCTAGACTACCGGTTGGAGTCTAGATATTCCCATCCGATGTTCGATCCGTTCAAGATGAATTTCGGTGCCAGCCTTCTCGCCTATGAATTTTGATCCAGAGACGAATTTCAGGCCTCCATTTCCCATCATTTTCTAGACAACCGGTCAGATTCTAGATGTTCCCATCCATGGTTCGATCCATTCAGGACGAATATCGTTGCTACCCCTCCTGCCTTTGAATTTCAGTTCTAACGGATGGATTCAAGGCCTTTCTTATCCATCTTTTTCTGGACTACTGGTCAGAGTACTGAAGTTCCTATTTGATGTTTTATCCGTTCAGACGAATATCGGTGCCACCCCTCTCGCCTTTGAATTCCGATCCTAATGGACGGATTGAAGGCCACCCTTTTCCAGCTTTTTCTAGACTACCCGTCTCGCCTTTGAATTCTGATCCTAACAAAGGAATTCAACGTCTCCCTTTTCCATCTTTTTCTAAACTACCAGTCAGAATCATGTTGTTCCCATCGTTGGTTCATTCCATTTAAAATGAATATCCTTGCCACCCCTGTCGCCTTTGAATTCAGATCCTAATAGACGGATTCAGGGCCTCCATTTTCCATCTTTTTCTAGACTACCGGTCAGAGTCTAGAGGGTCCCATCCAATGTTTGATACGTTCAGGACGAATATCGGTGCACCCCTCTCACCTGTGAATTCTAATCCTAACAGACGGTTTCAACGCCTCCCTTTCCCATCTTTTTCTAGACTACCGGTCGGAGTCTAGATGTTCCCATCCGAGGTTCGTTCTATTAAGAAAGAATATTGGTGCCACCACGCTCGCCTTTGAATTCTGATCCTAGCCGACGAATTCTGGGACTCCCTTTTCCATCTTTTCCTAGACTACCGGTTGGAGTCTAGATGTTCCCATCCGAGGTTCGATCCGTTCTAGACGAATGTCTGTGGCACCCTTCTCGCCTTTGAATTCCGATCCAAACTGACAGATCCGAGGCTTCCCTTTTCCATCTTTTTCTAGACTACTGGTCGGAGTCTAGATGTTCCCATCTGAGGTTCAATCCGCTCAGGATGAATATTGGTGCCACCCCTCTCGCCAATGAATTTTGATCCTAACAAATGGATTTAAGGCATCCCTTTTCCATCTATTTCATGACAATCGGTCGGATTCAAGATGTTCCCCTCCGAGGTTCGATCCGTTCTGGACGAATGTTGGTGCCACCCCTTTCGTCGTTGAATTTCGATCCTAACCGACGAATTCAAGGCCTCTCTTTTCCATGTTTTCCTTGAATACCAGTCAGATTCTAGATGTTACCATTCGAGGTTCGATCCGTTCAGGATGAATATCGATGCCACCCTTCTCGCCTTCGAATTCTAATCCAAACAGACGTCTACAAGGCCTCCTTTTTCCTTCGTTTTCTTGACTACTGGTCGGTGTCTAGAAGTTCCCATCTGAGGGTCGACCTGTTCAGGACGAATATTGGTGCCACCCATCTTGCCGTTGAATTTCGATCCTAATTGACAGATTCAAGGCCTCGCTTTTCCATCATTTTCTAGAATACTGGTTAGAGACTTAATGTTCTCATCCGAGGTTCGAGCCGTTTAGGACGAATATCCGTGCCACCACTCTTGCCTTTCAATTCCAATCCAAACGGACGGATTCAAGGCCTCCCTTTTCCTTCTTTTTCTAGACTATTGGTAGGAATCTAGATTTTCTCATCCGTGGTTCAATCCGTTTAGGACGAATATCAGTGCCACCCCTCTCGCCTTTGAATTCTGTCCCTAACTGACGGATTCAAGGCCTCCCTTTTCCAACTTTTTCTAGACTACCAATCGAAGTCTAGATGTTCCCATCCATGGTTCGATCCATTCAAGATGAATATCGGTGCCACCCCTCGCTTTTGAATTCTAATCCTAACAGACGGATTGAAGGCCTCCCTTTTCCATCTTCTTCAAGACTACCAGTCGGAGTCTAGATGTTCCCATTGTTGGTTTAATCTGTTCAGGACGAATATCGATGCCACCCCTCTCGTCGTTAAATTCCCATCCAAACAGATGGATTCAAGGCCACCCTTTTCTAGACTATAGGTCAGAGTCAAGATGTCCCCATCCATGGTTCGTTCCGTTCAGAACGAATATCGGTGCCACCCTTATTGCCTTTGAATTCAAATCCTAACAGATGGATTTGTGGCCTCCATTTTCCATCTCTTTTTAGACTTCTGGTCAGAGTCTAGAGGTTCCCATCCAAGGTTCGATACGTTCATGACAAATATCGGTGCCACCCCTCTCGCCATTGAATTCGATCCTAACTGACGGATTCAAGGCCTCCCTTTTCCATTTATTTCATAACTACCGGTCGGAGTCTAGATGTTCCCTTCTGAGGTTCGATCCGTTCAGGATGAATGTTGGTGCCGCACAGCTCACCATCAAATTCCGATCCAAACAGACGTATTCGAGGCCACCCTTTTCCATCTTTTTCTTGACTACCAATCGGAGTCTAGATGTTCCCATCTGAGGTTGGATCCGTTCAGAACGAATATCGATGCCACCCCTCTCGCCTTTGAATTCTGATCCTAACGACGGATTGATGGACTCCGTTTTCTATCATATTCTAGACTACCAGACGGAGTCTTGATGTTCCCATTAGAGGTTCGATTCGTTTAGGATGAATATCGGTGCCACCCCACTCGTCGTCGAATTCGATCCAAAGAATTGGATTCAAGGCCTCCCTTTCCAACTATTTCTTGACTATCGATTGGAGTCTAGATGTTCCCATCCGAGGTATGATCTGTTCAGGACGAATGTCGGTGCCACCCCACTCGCCATCATATTCCGATGCAATCAGATGGATTCGAGGCCTCTGTTCTCAATCTTTTTCTTGACTACCAGTCGGAGTCTAGATGTTCCCATCCGAGGTTTGGTCCATTCTGGACGAATATCGGGGCCACCCCTTTTGCCATTGAATTCGTTCCAAACAGATGGATACAAGGCCTCCCATTTCCATCATTTTCTGGACTACCGGTCGGAGTCTAGATGTTACCATTTGAGATTTGATCTGTTCCGGACGAATATCAGTGCCACCCCTCTCGCCTTTGAATTCTGATCCTAAAAGACCGATTCGAGGATTCCCTTTTCCATCTATTTCTAGACTACCGATCGGAGTCATGAGGTTCCCAATCGAGGTTCGTTCCATTTAGAATGAATATCGGTGCCACCCCTCTCGCCATTTAATTCTGACCCTAACAGATGGATTCAAGGCCACCCCTTTCCATCTTTTTCTAGACTACCAGTCGGAGTCTAGTTGCTCCCATCCGAGGTTCGTTCCGTTCAGAAAAATATCGGTGCCACCCCACTCGCCTTTGAATTCTGATCCTAATTGACGGATTCAAGGCCTCCCTTTTCCATCTTTTTCAAGACAACCGGTCGGAGTCCAGATGTTCCCATCCAAGTTTCTATCCGGTCAGGACGAATATCGGTGCCACCCCACTTGGCTTTGAATTTCGATCCTAACAAACGGATTCAAGGCCTCCATTTTCCGTCTTTTCCTAGACTACCGGTCCAAGTCTTGATGTTCCCATCCGAGGTATGATCTGTTTTGGACGAATATCGGTGCCACACCCCTCGCCTTCGTATTCCGATCAAAACTGATGGATTCAAGGCCTCCCATTTCCATCTTTTTCTTGACTACCGGTCATAGTCTAAATGTTCCCATCTGAGGTTCGATCCATTCCAGATGAATATCGGTGCCACACCTCTCGCCTTTGAATTCTGCTCCAAATAAACAGATTCAAGGCAGCCTTTTTCCATCATTTTCTCGACTACCGGTCAGAGTCTAGATGTTCCTATCCGAGGTTCCATCCATTCAAGACGAATATCAATGCCACCCCTCTCGTCTTTGAATTCCGGTCCTAATGGACGGATTCAAGGCCTCCCTTTTTTGTCTTTTTCTAGACTACCGGTCGGAGTCTAGATGCTCCCATCCGAGGTTTTATCCATTCAGGACGAATACCAGTGCCACCCTTCTCGCCTTTGCATTCCTATCCTAACAAGAAGGAATCAAGGCCTCCCGTTTCCTTCTTTTTCTAGACTACTGGTCGGATTCTAGATGTTCCCATCGGTGGTTTAATCAATTCAGGACGAATATCGGTGCCACCCCTCTCGCCGTTGAATTTTAAACCTAACAGACTTATTCAAGGCCTCCCTTTACCATCTTTTTCTAGACTACCATTCAGAGTCTTGATGTTCCCATTCGAGGTTCGTTCCGTTCTGAACGAATATAGGTGCCACCCCTCTCACCTTTGAATTCCGATCCAAACAGATGGATTCAAGGCCTCCTTTCTCCATCATTTTCTAGACTACTAGTCAAAGTCTAGATGTTCCCATCCGAGGTTCAATCCGTTCAAGACGAATATCGTTGCCACCCCACTCACTTTTGATTTTCGCTTCGAACGGACGGATTCAAGGCCACCCTTTTGCATCTTTTTCTAGACTACTGATCGGAGTATTGATGTTCCCATCCATGATTCGATCCGTTCATGACGAATATCGGTGCCACCCCTCTCCCATTTGAAGTATGATCCTAAAAGACAGATTCAAGGCCTCCCTCTTTCATCCTTCTCTAGATTACTGGTTGGAATCTAGATGTTGCCATCCGAGGTTCGATCCATTGAGGACGAATATTGGGGCCACCCCTCTCGCCTTCGAATAATGGGGCCACAAATGGATTCAAGGCCTACCTTTTCCATCTTTTTCCAGACTATAGATCGGAGTCTAGATGTTCCCATCCATGGTTTGATCCGTTTAGGACGAACATCGGTGCCACCCCTCTCGCCTATGAATTCGATCCAAATAGGTGCATTCAAGGCCTCCCTTTTCCATTTTTTTGTGGACTACCGGTCGGAGTCTAGATGTTCCCATACGATCCTTGATCTATTCAAAAGGAATATCGGTGCCACCCCACTTGCCATTGAATTCTGAACCTAATTGTCGGATTCAAGGCCACTTTTCTCTAGCATTTTCAAGACTACCAGTCGGAGTCTAGATGTTCCCATCAGTGGATCGTTCCGTTCAGCACGAATAACGGTGCCACCCTACCGCCTTTGAATTCCGAACCTAATTGATGGATTGAAAGGCACCCTTCTCCAACATTTTCAAGACTACCGGTCAGAGTCTAGATGTTCCCTTCCGATGTTCGATCAATTCAGGCCAATTATCAGTGCCACCCCTCTCACTTTTGAATTCCGATCCTAACGGACGGATTCATGGCCTCCCTTTTGCATCTTTTTCTAGACTACTGGTCGGAGACTTGATGTTCCCATCCGAGGTTCGATCCGTTCATGACGAATATCGATGCCACCCCACTCGCCTTCGAATTTCGATCCTAATAGACGGATTCAAGGCCTCCATTTTCCATCATTTCCTAGACTACTGGTTCAAGTCTAGATGTTCCCATCCGAGGATCGTTCCGTTTGGAATGAATATCGGTGCCCCCCCTATCGCCTTTGAATTCTGAACATAACTAATAGATTCAAGGCCACCCATTTCAAGCATTTTCTAGACACCTGGTCGGAGTGTTGATATGCCCATCAGAGGTTCGATCCTTTCAGGACGAATATCTATGCCACCCCACTCGCCTATGAATTCCGATCCTAACAAACGGATTAAAGGCCTCCCTTTTCCATCATTTTCTCTACTACTAGACAGAGTCAAGATGTTCCCATCCGAGGTTCGATTCGTTGAGGAAGAATATCATTGCCACTCGTCTCGTCTTTGAGTTTCGGTCCTAACGGACGGATCCAAGGCCTCCCTTTCCCTTCTTTTTCTCGACTACCTGACGAAGTCTAGGTGTTCCAATCCGACGTTCGATCCGTTCAGTACAAATATCGGTGCCACCCCTCTCGCCTTTGAATTCCGCTCCAAACAGACGGATTCAAGGCCTCCTTTTTCCATCTTTTTCTCGACTACCTGCCGGATTCAAGATGTTGCCATGCGATGTTGGATCCATTCAGGACGATTATCATTGCCACCCCACTCCTCTTTGAATTTTGGTCCAAACGAACAGATTCATGGCCGCCCTTTTCTATCTTTTTCTAGAGTACCGGTTGGAGTCTAGATATTCCCATTGGAGGTTTAATCCGTTCAGGACGAATATCGGTGCCACCCATCTCGCCGTTGAATTCCTATCCTAACAGACGGATTTAAGGCCTCACTTTTCCTTCTTTTTCTAGACTACCAGACATAGTCTAGATGTTCCCATCCGAGGTTCGTTCCGTTCAGAACAAATATAGGTGCCACCCCTCTCGCCTTTGAATTCCGATCCAAACAAACAAACTCGAGGCCACCTTTTTGCATCATTTTCTGGACTACTGGTCAAAGTGAAGATGTTCCCATCCGAGGTTCTATCCGTTTAGGTCAACTATCATTGCCACCCATCTTGCCTTTGAATTCTGCTCCTAACGGACAGATTCAAGGCCTCCCTTTTCGAAATTTTTCTAGACTGCTGGTCGGAGTTTTGATGTTCCCATCTGAGGTTCTATCCATTCAGGACAAATATCGGTGCCACCCCTCTCACCTTTGATTTTCGATCCTAGCAGACAAATTCATGGCCACCCTTTTCCATCTTTTTCAAGATTACCAGTCGGAGTCTAGATGTTTCCATTGAAGGTTTAATCCGTTCAGGACGAATATCTGTGCCACCCCTCTCGCCGTTGAATTCCGATCCAAGTAGATGGATTTGTGGCCTCCCTTTTCCATCTTTTTCTAGACTACCGGTCGAAGTCTACTTGTTCCCACTCGAGGTTAGATTTGTTCTGGATGAATATCAGTGCCACCCCTCTCGCCCTTGAAGTCTGATCCTAATTGACAGATTCATGGCTTCCCACTTCCATCTTTTCGAAGATTATCGGTCGGAATCGAAATGTTGCCATCTAAGGTTTGAACAGTTCAAGATGAATATTGGGGCCACCCCTCTCGCCTTCGAATTTGATCCTAACTAACGGATTCAAAGCCTCCCTTTTCCATCTTTTTCTAGACTACCGGTCGGAGTCGAGATGTGCCCATCTGAGGTTTGATCCGTTCAGGACAAATATCGGGGCCACTCCTCTCGCCTTTGAATTCGATCGAAACGGACGGATTCAGGGCCTCCCTTTTCCATCTTTTTCTTGGACTACCGGTCGGAGTCTAGATGTTCCCATCGAAGGTTTAATCTGTTCTAGATGAATATCAAGGCCACCCCTCTTGCCTTCGAATTCGATCCTAACTGATGGATTCAAGGCCTCCCATTTCCATCTTTTTCTAGACTACCGGTCGGAGTCTAGTTGTTCCCATCCAAGGTTCGATCCGTTCAGGATGAATAACGGTGCCATTCCTCATGCGTTTGAATTCGACCAAAATAGACGGATTCAAGGCCATCCTTTTCCATCTTTTTGTAGATGTTCCCATCGGAGGTTTAATCCGTTCAGGAGGAATATCGGTGCCACCCCACTTGCCGTTGAATTCTGAAACTAACAGACAGATTCAGGTCCTCCCTTCTCCATCTTTTTCAAGACTATCGGTCAGAGTCTAGATGTTCCCATCCAAGGCTCAATCCATTCTAGATGAATATCGGTGCCACCCCTCTTGCCCTTGAAGTCTGATCCTAATTGAAATATTCATGGCCTCCCACTTCCATCTTTTCCAAGATTATCGGTCAGAATCGAAATGTTGCCATCTAAGGTTTGAACAGTTCAAGACGAATATTAGGGCCACCCCTCTCGCCTTCGAATTCGATCCTAACTAACGGATTCAAAGCCTCCCTTTTCCATCTTCTTCTAGACTACCGGTCGGAGTCGAGATGTTCCCATCTGAGGTTCGATCCGTTCAAGACAAATATTGGGGCCACCCCTCTCGCCTTTGAATTCGATCGAAACGGACGGATTCAAGGCCTCCCTTTTCCATCTTTTTCAGGACTACCGGTCAGAGTCTAGATGTTCCCATTGAAGGTTTAATTTGTTCCAGACAAATATCAAGGCCAGCCCTCTTGCCTTCGAATTCGATCCTAACTGATGGATTCAAGGCCTCCCATTTCCATCTTTTTCTAGACTACCAGTCGGAGTCTAGTTGTTCCCATCCAAGGTTCGATCCGTTTAGGATGAATAACGGTGCCATTCTTCACGTGTTTGAATTCGACCAAAATAGACAGATTCAAGGCCATCCTTTTCCATCCTTTTCTAGATGTTCCCATCGAAGGTTTAATCCGTTTAGGAGGAATATCGGTGCCACCCCACTCGCCGTTGAATTCTGATACTAACAGACAGATTTAGGTCCTCCCTTCTCCATCTTTTTCAAGACTACCGGTCAGAGTCTAGATGTTCCCATCCGAGGCTCAATCCATTCTAGACGAATATCGGTGGCACCCCTCTAGCCTTTGAATTTCGATCGTAACTGACAGATTCAAGTCCTCCATTTTCCATCTTTTTCTAGACAGGTAGTTGGAGTCTAGATGTTCCCATCCAAGGTTCGATCCGTTCAGGATGCATATCTATGCCACCCCTCTCGCCTTAGAATTCCGATCCTAACAAACGGAATCAAGGCCTCCCATTTCCATCTTTTTCTAGACAACCAGTCGGTGTCTAGATGTTCCCATTCGGGGTTCGATCCGTTCAGGATGAATATCAGTACCACCCCTCTCGCCTTGGAATTATGATCCTAACAGAAGGATTCAAGGCCCCCTTTTTCCATCTTTTTCTAGACTACCGGTCTGAGTCAAGATTTTCCAATCCGAGGTTCGATCCGTTTTGGACGAATATCGGTGCCACCCCTATCGCCTTTGAATTCGATCCTAACAGACGGATTCAAGGCCTCCCTTTTCCATCTTTTTCTAGACTACCGGTCGAACTCTAGATGTTCCCATCCGAGGTTCGATCCGTTTAGGATGAATATCGATGCCACCCTTCTCGCCTTTGAATTTCGATCCTAACAGATGGATTCAAGGCTTCCATTTTCCATCTTTTTCTAGACTACCGGTCAGAGTCTAGATGTTCCCTTCTGAGGTTCGTTCCATTCAGAACGAATGTTGGTGCCACCCCACTCACCATTGAATTCTGATCCTAACAGACGGATTCAAGGCCTCCGATTTCCATCTTTTTCTTGACTACCAGTCGGAGTCTAGATGTTCCCATCTGATGTTGGATCCGTTCAGGAAAAATATTGCTGCCACCCCTCTCGCCTTTGAATTCTAATCCTAACAGACGGATTCAAGCCCTCCCTTTTCCATCTTTTCATAGACTACCAGTCGAAGTCTAGATGTTCCCATCTGAGGTCGTTCCGTTCAGAACGAATATCGGTGCCACCCCTCTCGCCATTGAATTCTGATCCTAACATACGGATTGAAGGCCTCCCTATTTCTTTGTTTTCTAGACTACCGGTCGGAGTCTAGAAGTTCCCATCCGTGGTTCGTTCCATTCTAAACAAATATTGCTGCCACCCCTCTCGCCATTGAATTCTGATCCTTACTAACGGATTGATGGCCACCCTTTTCGATCATTTTCTAGACTACTGGTCGGTGTCTCGATGTTCCCATCCGAGGTTCGATCCATTTTGGACGAATGTCGGTGCCACCCCTCTTGCCTTCGAATTCCAATCCAAACTGACGGATTCAAGGCATCCCTATTCCATCTTTTTCTAGACTACCGATCGGAGTATAGATGTTCCCATCCGTGGTTCAATCATTCAGGACAAATATCGGTGGTACCCCTCTCGCCATTGAATTCTGATCCTAACAAAAGGATTCCAGGCCTCCCTATTCCATCTTATTCTAGACTGCCTGTCGAAGTCCTGATCTTCCCATCCGAGGTTTGTTCCATTCAGAATGAATATCAGTGCCACCCCTCTCGCCTTGGTATTCAGATGCAAACCAATGTATTCAAGGCCTCCCTTTTCCATCTATCTCTAGACTACCTATCTGAGTCTAGAAGTTCCCATCCAAGGTTCAATCCGTTCAGGACAAATATCGATGCCACCCCTCTTGCCATCGAATTCCGATCCTAAAAGATGGATTCAAGGTCTCCCATTTCCATCTATCTCTAGACTACCAGTCGGAGACTAGATGTTCCCATCCGAGGTTTGATCCGTTCAGGACGAATGTCGGTGCCTCCGCTCTTGCAATTGAATTTGATCCAAACCGACAGATTCAAGGCGTCCCTTTTCCATCTTTTTCTAGACTACCAATCGGAGTTTAGATATTCCCATCCGAGGATCGTTCCGTTCAAAACAAATATTGGTGCCCCCCTCTCGCCATTGAATTCTGATCCGAACTGATGGATTCAAGGCCACCCTTTTCCATCTTTTTCAAGACTACTGGTCAGAGTGTAGATGTTCCCATCCGAGATTTGATCAATTGAGGATGAATATTGGTGCCACCCCTCTCGCCTTTGAATTCTAAAACTAATTGATGGATCCAAGGGCTCTCTTTTCCATCTTTTTCTAGACTACCGATCGGAGTATAGATGTACCCATCGGTGGATCGTTCCGTTCAGAATGAATATCGATGCTACCCCTCTCGCCTTTCAATTTGGAACATAACTGGCGAAATCATGGCCTCCATTTTCTAGACTACCTGACGGAGTATAGATGTTCCCATCCACGGTTCGATCCATTCAGGACGAATATAGGTGCCACCCCTCTCGCCTTTGAATTTTGATCCTAATAGACGGATTCAAGGCCACCCTATTCCATCTTTCTCGAGACTACTAGTTGGACTCTAGATGTTCTCATCCGAGGTTCGTTCCGTTCAGAACGACTATCGGTGCCACCCCTCTCGACTTTTAATTCTGATCCAAACTGACAGATTCAAGGCCTCCCTTTTCCATCTTTTTCTAGACTACCAATCGGCGTCTACATCTTCCAATCCGATGTTCGATCCGTTCAGGATGAATATCGGTGCCACCCCTATCGCCTTTGAATTGCGATCCTAACGGATGGATTCGAGGCCTCCATTTTCCATCTTTTTTAGACTACTGGTCGAAGTCTAGATGTTCCCATCCGAGGTTCGATCTGTTCAGGACAAATATCGTTGCCACCCCTCTCGACTTTGAATTTCGACCCTAACTGATGGATTCAAGGCCTCCCTTTTCATTCTTTTTCTTGTCTACGAGTTGGAGTTAAGAAGTTCCATTCGAGGTTCTTTCCATTCGAAACGAATATCGATGCCACCCCACTCGCCTATGATTTCTGATCCTAACCAACAGATTCAAGGCCTCCCTTTTCTATCTTTTTCTAGACTATCGGTCGGAGTATAGATGTTCCCGTACGATGTTCAATCCGTTCAGGACGAATATCGGTGCCACAATACTCGCCTTTGAATTCCGAACCTAACAAACGGATTCAAGGCCTCCTTTTTCAATCATTTTATAGACTACCGGTCAGAGTCTAGATGTTCCCATCTGTGGATTGTTCCGTTCTAAACAAATATCGGTGCCACCCCTGTCGCCAATGAATTCTTATCCTGACAGATAGATTCAAGGCCTCCCTTTTCCATCATTTTCTTGACTACCGATCGGAGTCTTGATGTTCCCATCTGAGGTTCGATCAGTTCAGGATGAATATCGGTGCCACCCCTCTCGCCTATGTAATCCGATCCAAACAGACGGATTCAAGGCCTCGCTTTTCCATTGTAGTCTCGACTACCGGTCAGAGTCTAGATGTTCCCATCTGAGGTTCGATGCTTTTGGGACGAATAACGGTGCCACCCCTCTCGCCTTCGAATTCCGCTCCAAACTGACAGATTCAAGGTCGCCTTTTTCCATCATTTTCTTGACTACCGGTCGGAGTCTAGATGTTCCCATCCGAGGTTCCATCCATTCTGGACGAATATCGTTGCCACCCCTCTCGTCTTTGAATTCCTATCCTACTGGATTGATTCAAGGCTTCCCTTTTCTATCATTATTTGGACTACCGGTCGTAGTCTAGATGCTCCCATTCGAGGTTTTATCCGTGTAGGTCAAATACCGGTTCCACCCATCTCACCTATGAATTTCGATCCTAACAAAAGGAATGAAGGCCTCCCATTTCCTTTTTCTCTAGACAACCGGTCGGGTTTTAGATGTTCCCATCGGTGGTTTAATCCATTCAGGACGAATATTGGTGCCACCCCTCTCGCCTTCGAATTCGATCCTAACAGATGGATACAAGGCCTCCCTTTTCCATCTTTTTCTAGACAAACGGTCGGTGTCTACATGTTCCCATTCGAGGTTCGATCCGTTCAGGACGAATATCAATGCCACCCCTCTCGCTTTTGAGTTCGGATCATAATAGACAGATTCATGGCCTCCCTTTTCCATCTTTTTCTAGACTACCGGTTGGAGTCATGATGTTCCCATCCGAGGTTTGATCCGTTCTGGACGAATATCGGTGCCATCCCTCTCGCCTTTGAATTCGATCCTAACAAGTGGATTCAAGTCCTCCCCTTTGCATCTTTTTCTAGACTACCGGTTAGAGTCTAGATGTTCCCATCCATGGTTTAATCCATTCAGGAAGAATATCGGTGCCAGCCCTCTCGCCATTGAGAACCGATCCTAACAGATGGATTCAAGGCCTCCGTTTTCCATCATTTTCTAGACTAACTGTCAGAATCTAGATGTTCCCGTCCGAGGTTCGTTCTGTTCTGAACAAATATAGCTGCCACCCCTCTCGCCTTTGAATTTCGATCTAAACAGATGGATTCAAGGAATCCTTTCTCCATCATTTTCTAGACTACCGGTCAAAGTCTAGATGTTCCCATTCAAGGTTCGATCTGTTCAAGACGAATATCATTGCCAACCCTCTTGCCTTTGAAATCTGCTCCGAACGGACGGATTCAAGGCCTCCCTTTTGCATCTTTCTCTAGATTACCAGTCGGAATCTAGATGTTGCGATCCAAGGTTTGATCCGTTCAAGATGGGTATAGGAACCACCCTTCTCACCTTCGAATTCGATCCTAACAGAAGGATTCAAGGCCTCACGTTTCCATCTTTTTCTAGACTACCGAACGGAGTCTAGATGTTCCCAGCAGTGGTTCGATCCGTTAAGGACGAATATCGGTGCCACCCCTCTTGCTTTGAATTTGATCCAAACAGGCGGATTCAAGGCCTCCCTTTTCCATTTTTTTTGGGACTACCGGTCGGAGTCTAAATGTTCCTATACGATGTTCGATCCGTTCAGGACAAATATCATTGCCACCCCCCTCGCCTTTGAATTCCGGTCCTAACCGACGGATTGATGACCTCCCATTTCCATCTTTTTCTGGACTACTGGTCAGTGTCTTGATGTTCCCATATGACTTTCTATCCGTTCAGGATGAATATTGGTGCCACCTCACTCGCCTTTGAATTCCGATCCTAACAGATGGATTCAAGGCCTCCATTTTCCATCTTTTCCTAGACTACTGGTTGGAGTCTTGATGTTCCCATCCGAGGATTGTTCCGTCTGGAACGAATATCGATGCCTCACCTCTCACCTTTAATTCTGAACCTAACTAAAAGATTCATGGCCACCCGTTTCCAGCATTTTTTAGACTACCGGTTGAAGTCCAGATGTTCCCATCTGAGGTTCTATCCGTTCAGGACGAATATCAGTGCCACCCCTCTCGCCTTTGATTTCTGATACTAACTGACAAATTCAAGGCCTCCCTTTTCCTTCTTTCTCTAGACTACCAGTTGGAGTATAGATGTTCTCATACGATGTTCGAACCGTTCAAGACGAATATCGGTGCCACCCCACTCGCCTTTGAATTTCGATCCTAACAAACGGATTCAATGGCTCCATTTTCCATCATTTTATAGACTACCGGTCAGAGTCTAGATGTTGCCATCCGAGGAATGCTCCGTTCTAAACGAATATCAGTGCCACCCTCTCGTGAATGATTTCCTGTCCTAACAGACAGATTCAAGGCCTCCCTTTTCCATCTTTTTCTAGAGTACCGATCAAGGTCTTGATGTTCCCATCCAAGGTTCGATCTGTTCAGGACGAATATCGGTGCCACCAATCTGGCCTTTGTATTCCTATCCAAACTGACGGATTCGAGGCCTCCCTATTCCATCTTTTTCTTGACTACCAGTCAATGTCTAGATGTTCCCATCCAAGGTTCGATCCGTTCCAAACGAATATCGGTGCACCCCTCTCGCCTTTGAATTTCGCTCCAAACTGACGGATTCAAGGCCGCCATTTTCCATCTTTTTGTTGACGACACGTCGGAGTCTAGATGTTCCCATCCGAGGTTCCATCCATTCAGGACGAATTTCATTGCGACCCCTCTCGTCTTTGAATTTTTGTCCCAACAGACGAATTCAAGGCCTCCCTTTTCTATCCTTTTCTAGACTATCAGTCGGAGTCTAGATGCTCCCATCCAAGGTTTTATCCGTTCAGGACGAATACCGGTGCCACCCCTCTTGCCTTTGAATTCTGATCCTAACAGAAGGAATCTTGGCCTCCCTTTCCCTTCATTTTCTAGACTACCAGTCGGATTGTAGATGTTCCCATCGGTGGTTTAATCCATTAAGCACGAATATCGGTGCCACCCCTCTCGCCGTTGAATTCCGATCCTAATAGATGGATTCAAGGCCACCCTTTTCCATCTTTTTCTAGACTACCAGTCGGAGTCTAGATGTTCCCATCCAAGGTTCGTTCCATTCTGAACGAATATAGGTGCCACCCCTCTTGCCTTTGAATTCCGATCCAAACAGATGGATTCGAGGCCTCCTTTTTCCAACATTTTCTAGAGTACCGGTCAAAGTCTAGATGTTCCCATCCAAGGTTCGATCCATTCAAGGCGAATATCATCGCCACCCCTTCTGCCTATGAATTCCACTCTGAATGGACGGATTCAAGGCCTTCCTTTTGCATCATTTTCAACACTACTGGTCGGAGTCTTGATGTTCCCATCTGAGGTTCAATCCGTTCATGATGAATATCGGTGCCCACTTTCTCGGCCTTGAAGTCTGATCCTAATAGATAGATTCAAGGCCTCGCTCTTCCATCTTGCTCTTGATTACTGGTCAGTATCTAGATGTTGCCATCCGAGGTTTGATCCGTTCGAGACGAATATAGGGGCCACCCCTCTCGCCTTCAAATTCGATCCTAACAGACCGATTCAAGGACTCCCTTTTCCATCATTTTCCAGACTACCGAATGGAGTCTAGATGTTCCCATCATTGGTTCAGTTCGTTCAGGACGAATATCGGTGCCACCCCTCTCGCCTTTGAGTTCGATCCAAACAGGTGGATTCAAGGCCTCCCTTTTCCTTTATTTTTGGACTACTGGTCGGAGTCTAGATGTTCCCATACGATGTTCAATCCGTTCAGGAGGAATATCGGTGCCACCCTACTCACCTTTTAATTCTGAACCTAACTAATGGATTCAAGGCCACCCTTTTCTAGCATTTTCAAAACTACCAGTCAGAGCCTAGATGTTCCCATCCAAGGATCGTTCCGTTCAGCACGAATATCGGTGCCACCCTCTCACCTTTGAATTCTAAACCTAACTAACAGATTCAAGGCCACCCTTTTCCAGCATTTTCTAGACTACCAGTTGGAGTCTAGATGCTCCCTTCTGAGGTTCGGTCCATTCAAGACGAATGGATGGATTCAAGGCCTCCCTTTTGCTTATTTTTCTAGACTACTGGTCGGAGTCTTGATGTTCCCATTCGATCTTCGATCCGTTCATGACGAATATCGGTGCCACCCCACTCACCTTTGAATTCCGATCCTAATAGACGGATTCAAGGCCTCCATTTTCCATCTCTTCCTAGACTACCGGACAGAGTCTAGATGTTCCCATCCGAGGAATGTTCTGTTAGGAATGAATATCGGTGCCACCCATCTCGCCATTGAGTTTTGAACCTTACTAATGGATTCAAGGCCACCCATTTCCAGAATTTTCTAGACGACCGGTCGGAGTGTTGATGTGCCCATCAGAGGTTAGATCCGTTCAGGATGAATATCTTTGCCACCCCTCTCATCTTTGAGTTTCAGACCAAACGGACGGATTCAAGGCCTCCCTTTTCCATCTTTTTCTCGACAACTGGTTAGAGTCTAGATGTTCCCATCCGAGGTTCGATCCGTTCAGGACGAATATCATTGCCACCCATCTCGTCTTTGAGTTTTGATCCTAACAGACGGATTCAAGGCCTCGCTTTTCCCTCTTTTTCTCGACTACCAGTCGGAGTGTAGATGTTCCCATCCGAGGTTCGATCCGTACAAGACGAATATCAATGCCACCCCTCTCGCCTTTGAAATCCACTCCAAACAGACAGATTCAAGGCCTCCTTTTTCCATTTTTTCTCGACTACCAGTGAGAGTCAAGATGTTTGCATCTGAGGATCGATCCGTTCAAGACGAGTATTGTTGCCACCCCACTCGTCTTTGAATTCTGGTCCAAACGAACGGATTCATGGCCTCCCCTTTCTATCTTTCTCTAGACTACCGGTTGCAAGATGTTCCCATCAGAGGTTTAATCTGTTCAGGACGAATATCGGTGCCACCCCTCTCACCGTTGAATTCCAATCCTAACAGACGGATTTAAGGCCTCCCTTTTCCATCTTTTTCAAGACTACAGATCGGAGTGTAGATGTTCCCATCCAAGGTTTGTTCCGTTCACAACGAATATAGGTGCCACCACTCTCGCCGTTGAATTCCGATCCAAACAGACGGATTCAAGGCCACCTTTTTTCATAATTTTCTAGACTACTAGTCAAAGTCTCGACGTTCCCATCCGAGGATCTATCCGTTTAGGTCGAATATCGTTGCCACCCATCTCGCCTTTGAATTCTACACCTAACAGATGGATTCAAGGCCTCCCTTTTCCAAAATTTTCTAGACTACTAGTCGGAGTCTTGATGTTCCCATCCGAGGTTCTATCCGTTCAGGACAAATATCAGTGCCACTCCTCTTGCATTTGAATTCCGATCCTAGCATACCAATTCAAGGCCACCCATTTCCATCTTTTTCTAGACTATTGGTCGGAGTCTAGACGTTCCCATCGAAGGTTTAACCCAATCAGGACGAATATCGTTGCCACCCCTCTCACTATTGAATTCTGATCCAAACAGATGGATTTGTGGCCTCCCTTTTCCATCTTTTTCTAGACTGCCGATCGAAGTCTAGTTGTTCCCACCCGAGGTTAGATTTGTTCAGGATGAATATCGGTGCCACCCTTCTCTCCTTTGAAGTATGATCCAAACAGATGGATTCAAGGCCTCCCTCATCCATCTTTTCCAAGAATACCGGTCAGAATTGAAATGTTGCCATCCGAGGTTCGATCCGTTCTGGACGAATATTGGGGGCTTCCATCTCGCCTTTGAATTCGATCCAAACTGACGGATTCAAGGACTCTGTTTTCCATCTTTTTCTAGACTACCGGTCGGAGTCAAGATGTTCCCATCTGAGGTTCGATCCATTCGGGACAAATATCAGTGCCACCCCTCTCGCATTTGAATTCGATCCAAACAGATGGATTCAAGGCCACCCATTTCCATTTTTTTCTGGACTACCGGTTGGAGTCTAGATATTCCCATCGGAGGTTATAATCGTTCAGGATGAATATCAGGGCCACCGCTCTCCCGTTCGAATTCGATCCAAACTGATAGATTGAAGGCCTCCCTTTTCGATCTTTTTCTTGACTACCGGTTAGAGTCTAGAGTTCCCATCCGAGGATTGATCCGTTCAGGATGAATAATGGTGCCACTCCTCTCGCCTTTGAATTCGATCCAAAAAGAAGGATTCAAGGCCATCTTTTTCAGGACTACCAGTTGAAGTCTAGATGTTCCCATCGGATGTTTAATCCGCTCAGGAGGAATATCGGTGCGACCCCTCTCGCCGTTGAATTCCGATACTAACAGACAGATTGAAGTCCTCCCTTCTCCATCTTTTTCTTGACTACCGGTCGGAGTCTAGATGTTCCCATCCGAGGCTCGATCCATTCAGGACGAATGTTGGTGCCACCCCTCTAGCCTTTGAATTCCGATCGTAACAGATGGATTCAAGGCCTCCATTTTCCAACTTTTTCTACACTACCTGTCGAAGTCTAGATTTTCCCATCCAAGGTTCGATCCATTCAAGACGAATATCGATGCCTCCCCTCTCGCCATTGAATTCCTATCATAAAAGATGGATTCAAGGCCTCCCATTTCCTTCTTTTTCTAGGCAACTGGTCAGTGTGTAGATGTTCCCATCCGAGGTTCAATCCGTTCTGGACGAATATCAGTGCCACCCCTTTCGCCTTTGAATTTTGTTGCTAACAGATGGATTCGAGGCCTCCTTTTTCCACCATTTTCTAGGCTACCAGTCAGAGTCAAGATGTTTCCATCCGAGGTTCGATCCATTCTGGACGAATATCAGTGCCACCCTTCTCGCCATTGAATTCCGATCCTAACAGACGGATTCAAGGCTTCCCTTTTCCATCTTTTTTTAGACTAACGGTTGGAGTCTAGATGTTCCCATCCAATGTTCGTTCCATTCACAACGAATATTGGTGCCACCCCTCTCACCATTAAATTTTGATCCTAACAGACGGATTCAAGGCCTCCCTTTTCCATCTTTTTCTTGACTATCAGTCGGAGTCTAAATGTTCCCATCCAAGGTTGGATCCGTTCAGGACGAATGTTAGTGCCACCCCTCTCGCCTTTGAATTCTAATCCTAACAGACGGTTTCAAGGCCTCCCTTTTCCATCTTTTCATAGACTACCAGTCAGAGTCTAGATGTTCCCATCCGAGGTTCGTTCCGTTCGGAACGAATATTGGTGCCTCCCCTCTCACCATTGAATTCTGATCCAAACAGACGGATTGAAGGCCTCCCAATTCCTTCTTTCTCTAGACTACTGGTCGGAATTTACATGTTCCCATCCGTGGTTCATTCCAGTCTGGACGAATATAGGTGCCACCCCACTTGCCTTAGAATTTGGATCCTAACAGACGGATTCATGGCCTCCCTATTCCATCTTTTTCTAGACTACTAGTCAGAGTCTACATGTTCTCATCCGAGGTTTGTTCCGTTCAGAACGAATGTCGGTGCCACCCCTCTCGCCTTTGAATTCTGATCCAAACAGACAGACTCAAGGCCTCCCTTTTCCATCTTTTTCTAGATGACCGGTTGTAGTCTAGATCTTCCCATCCAATGTTCGATCCATTCAGGATGAATATCAGTGCCATCCCTCTCGACTTTGAATTCCAATCCTAATAGACGGATTCGAGGCCTCCATTATCCATCTTTTTCTAGACTACCGGTCGGTGTCTAGATGTTGCCATACGAGGACCGTTCCGTTCAGAATGAATATCGATGTCACCCCCCTCGCCTTTGAATTCTGAACCTAACTGATGGACTGAAGGCCACCCTTTTCTATTTTTTTCTAGAATACCGGTGGGAGTCTAAAAGTTCCCAATAGAGATTTGATCCGTTTAGGATGAATATTAGTGCCACCCCTCTCGTGTTTGAATTCTGACCCTAACAAACGGATTCAAGGCCTCCTTTTTCCATCCTTTTCTAGACAACCGGTTGGAGTCTAGACGTTCCCATCTAAAGTTCAATCTGTTCAGGACGAATATCAGTGCCACCTCTCTCACCTTTGAATTCCTATCCTAACAGAAAGAATCTAGGCCTCCCTTTTCCTTCTTTTTCTAGACTACCTGTCGGAGTCTAGATGTTCCCATTGGAGGTTTAATCCGTTCAGGACGAATATCGGTGCCACCCCTCTCGCCGTTGAATTCCAATCCTAATAGACAGATTCAAGGTCTCCCTTTTCCAACTTTTTCTAGACTAGCAGTCGGAGTCTAGATGTTCCCATCCGAGGTTCGTTCCATTCAGAACGAATATAGATGCCACCCTTCCCGCCTTTGAATTGCGATCCAAACAGGCGGATTCAAGTCCTCCTTTTTCCTTCAATTCCTAGAAAACCAGTCAAAGTGTAGATGTTCCCATCGGAGGTTTAATACATTGAGGACTAATATCGAGGGCACCCCGCTTGCCTTCGAAATCGATCCAAACAAACGGATTCAAGGCCTCCCATTTCCATCTTTTTCTATGCTACTGATCAGAGTCTTGTTGTTCCCATCCGAGGTTCGATCCGTTCAGGACGAATATCGTTGCCACAACACTCGCCTTTGAATTCGATCCAAATAGACGGATTCATGGCCTCCCTTTTCCATCTTTTTCTAGACAACCAGTCGTAGTCTAGATGTTCCCATCCGAGGTTCGTTCCGTTCAGAATGACTATAGGTGCCACACCTCTCACCTTTGAATTCTGATCCAAATAGACTAATTCAAGGCCTCCTTTTTCCTTCATTTTCTAGACTATCGGTCAATGTCTAGATGTTCCCATCCGAGGTTCGATCTGTTCTAGACGAATGTCGTTGCCACCCCACTTGCCCTTGAATTCCGCTCTGAACGAATAGATTAAAGGCCTCCCATTTTCACCTTTTTCTAGACTGCTAGTCGGAGTCTTAATGTCCCCATCCAAGGTTCAATACGTTCTGGACAAATATCGGTGCCACCCCTCTAGCCATTGATGTCTGATCCTAACAGACGGATTAAAGGCCTCCCTCTTCCATCTCTCTCTTGATTACCGGTCGGAATCTAGATTTTGCCATCCGAGGTTCGATCTGTTCAGGATGAATATAGGGGCCACCCATCTCGTCGTTGAATTCTGATCCTAACAGACAAATTCAAGGCGTCCCACATCCATCTTTTTCTAGACTACCAGTCGGAGTGTAGATGTTACCATACGAGGTTCGTTCCGTTAAGAACTAATATAGGTGCCACCCCTCTCGCCTTTGAATTCCGATCCAAATAGACGGATTCGAGTCCGCCTTTTTCCTTCATTTTCTAGACTATCGGTCAATGTCTAGATGTTCCCATCCGAGGTTCGATCTGTTCAGGATGAATATCGGTGCCACCCCACTCGCATTCGAATTTCGATCCCAACAGACTGATTCAAGGCCTCTCTTTTCAATCTTTTTCTAGACTACCGATCGGAGTCTAAATGTTCCCATCCGTGGTTCGATCCGTTCAGGACGAATATCGGTGCCACCCCTCTCGCCTTTGAATTTGATCCAAACAGACGGATTCATGGCCTCCCATTTCCATCTTTTTCTGGAGTACTGCTCGGAGTCTAGATGTTCCCATCGTGTTTGATCCGTTTTGGAGGAATATCGGTGCCACTGCACTCGCCTTTGATTTCTGAACCTAACTGACGGATTCAAGGCCAACTTTTCCAGCATTTTCTAGACTACTGGTCGGTGTCTAGATGTTCCCTATCTGAGGATCGATCCGTTTAGGACGAATATCGGTGCCACCTATCTCACCTTTGAATTCCGACCCAAACAGACAGATTAAAGGCCTCCCAATTCCAACTTTTTCATCACTACCAGTCGAAGTCTAAATGTACCCATCCAAGTTTCATTCCGTTCAGAAGGAATTTTGGTGCCACCACTCTCACCTTTGAATTCTGATCCTAACTGACGGATTCATGGCCTCCCTTTTCCATCTATTTCTACACTACCAGTCAGAGTCTAGATGTTCCCATACAATGTTTGATCCGTTCAGGACGAATATCGGTGCCACCCCACTCGCCTTCGAATTTCGATCCTAACAGACGAATTCAAGGCCTCCATTTTCCATCATTTTATAGACTACTGGTCAGAGTCAAGATGTTCCCATCCGAGGATAGTTCCGTTCGGAACGAATATCGATGCCACTCCTCTCGCCATTGAATTCTTATCCTAACTGACGGATTCAAGGCCTCCTTTTTCCATCTTTTTCTAGACTACCAGTCGGAGTCTTGATGTTGCCATCCAAGGTTCGATCCGTTCATGACGAATATCAGTGCCACCCCTCTTGCCATTGAATTCAGACCCTAACTGACGATTCAAGGCCTCCCTTTTCCATCTTTTTCTCGACTACCGGTCAGAGTCCGAAAGTTCCCATCCGCGATTTGATCCGTTCCAGACAAATATCATTGCCACCCCTCTCGTCTTTGAGTTCCGGTCCTTACAGATGAATTCAAGGCCTCCCTTTTCCAACTTTTTCTCGACTACCGGTCGGAGTCTAGATGCTCCCATTCGAGGTTCGATCCATTCATGATGAATATTGGTGCCACCCTCTCTCGCCATTGAATTCCGCTTCAAAAAGATGGATTCAAGGCCTCCGTTTTCCATCTTTTTCTCGACTACCAGTCAGAGTCTAGATGCCACCCTATAAATCTTTGAATTCCGGTCCTAACGAACGTATTCAAGGCCTCCCTTTTCTATCCTTTACTGGACTACCGGTCGAAGTCTAGATTTTCCCATCGGAGGTTTAATCCGTTCTGGAGGAATATCGGTGCCACCCCTCTCGCCTTTGAATACCGATCCAAACAGATGGATTCATGGCCTCCTTTTTCCATAATTTTCTAGACTGCTAGTCAATGTCTAGATGTTCCCAACTGAGGTTCGATCGGTTATGGACAAATATCGTTGTCACGCCTCTCGCCTTTGAATTCCGCACCTAGCAGACGGATTCAAGGCCTCCCTTTTCCAAATTTTTCTAGGCTACAGGTCGAAGTCTTGATGTTCCCATTTGAGGTTCTATCCATTTAAGACAAATATCGGTGCTACCACTCTCGCCTTTGAATTCAGATCCTTGCAGTCGAATTCAAGGCCACCCTTCTCCATCTTTTACTAGACAACTAGTCTGAGTCTAGATGTTCCCATCGAAGGTTTAATCTGTTCAAGATGAATATCGGTGCCACCTCTCTCGTCGTTGAATTCCTATCCAAGCTAACGGATTTGTGGCCTCCCTTTTCCATCTTTTTCTAGACTACCAGTCGAAGTCTAGTTGTTCCCACCATAGGTTTGATCCATTCTGGATGAATATCAGTACCACCCCTCTCGCCTTTGAATTCTGATCCTAACAGATGGATTCAAGGCCACCCCTTTCCAGCATTTTCTAGACATTCGGTCGTAGTCTAGTTGTTACCATCTGAGGTTCGATCCATTTAGGATGAATTTCGTTGCCACCCTACTCGTCTTTGAATTCTGGTCCTAACAACGGATTGAAGGCCTCATTTTTCTATCATTTTCTAGAGTACCGGTCGAAGACTAGATGTTCGCATCTGAGGTTTAATCTGTTCAGGACGAATATCGGTGCCACCCCTCTTGCCATTGAATTCCGATCCTAAAAGATGGATTTAAGGCCTCCCTTTTCCATCTTTTTCTATGTTACCGGTCGGAGTCAAGATGTTCCCATCCGAGGTTCATTCTGTTAAGAATGAATGTAGGTGCCACCCCTCTCGCCTTCGAATTTTGCTCCAAATAGATGGATTCATGGCCTGCTTTTAGGTTCCTCCTTTTCCCGTCCGAGGTTCGAAACGTTCAAGACAAATATCATTGCCACCCCTCTCGCCTTTGAATTTTGCTCCTATCGAATGGATTCATGGCCTCGCTTTTCCAAATTTTTCTACACTACTGGTCGGTGTCTTGATGTTCCATCCGAGGTTCTATCTATTCTGGACAAATATTGGTGCCACCACTCTCGTCTTTGAATTCCAATCCAAGCAGACGAATTGAAGGCCACCCTTTTCCATCTTTTTCTAGACTACCGGTCGGAATCTAGATGTTCCCATCGAAGGTTTAATCCGTTCAGGACAAATATCAGGGCCACCTCCCTCGCTGTTGAATTCCGATCCAAACAGATGGTTCTATCCATTCAGGTTTCCATCTTTTTCTACACTACCGGTCGAAGACTTGTTGTTCCCACCCATGGTTTGATACGTTCAGGATGAATAATTGTGCCACCCCTCTCGCCTTTGAAGTCTGATCATAACAGAAGGATTCAAGGCCTCCCTCTTCCATCTTTTCCAATATTACCGGTTGGAATCAAGATGTTGCCATCCGAGGTTCGATCTATTCATGACGAATATTAGAGCCACCCCTCTCGCCTTCGAATTCGATCCTAGCTAACAGATTCATGGCCTCCCGTTTCCAACATTTTCAAGACTACTGCTCAGATTCTAGATGTTCCCATTCGAGGATCGATCCATTCAGGACAAATATCAGTGCCACCCCTCTCAACTTTGAATTCGATCCAAACAGACGGATTCAAGGCCTGCCTTTTCCATCTTTTTCTAGACTACCGATCATAGTCTAGATGTTCCCATTGGAGGTTTTATCTGTTCAGGACGAATATTGGGGCCACCCCTCTCAGCTTCGAACTCGATCCCAACTGACGGATTCATGGGCTCCCTTCTCCATCTTTTTCTAGACAACCTGTCATTGTCTAGATGTTCCCATCTGAGGTTTGATCCATTCAGGACGAATATCGGTGCCACCCCTCTCGCCTTTGAATTCGATCCAAACAAACAGATTCAAGGCCTCCATTTTCCATCATTTTATAGACTACCGTTTGGAGTCTAGATGTTCCCAACCGAGGATTTTTTTGTTCGGAACAAATACTGGTACCACCCCTCTGCCATTGAATTCTTATCCTAACTGACAGATTCATGGCCAATCTTTCCCATCTTTTTCTCGACTACCGATCGGAGTCTTTATGTTCCCATCAGAGGTTCGATCCGCTCAGGACGAATATCAGTGCCACCCCTCTCGCCTTTGAATTTCGATCCTGACTGACAGATTCAAGGACACCCTTTTCCATCTTTTTCTCGACTACCGGTCAGAGTCTAGATGTTCCCATCCAAGGTTCGATCCGTTCTAGACGAATAACGTTGCCACCCCTCTTGTCTTTTAGTTCTGGTCCTAACAGATGGATTCAAAGCCTCCCTTCTCCATCTTTTTCTCGACTACTGGTCAGAGTCATGATGTTCCCATCCGAGGTTCGATCCGTTCAGGACAAATATCATTGCCACCCATCTCGTCTTTGAATTTCGCTCCAAATAGACAGATTCAAGGCCTCCCTTTTCTATCATTTTCTAGACTATCGGTTGGAGTCTAGATGTTCCTATCAGAGGTTTAATCCGTTCAGGACGAATATCAGAGCCACTCCTCTCGCCGTCAAATTCCGATCCTAACAGTCGGACTCAGGGCCTCCAATTTCCATCATTTTCTAGACTACCAGTTCGAGTTTAGATGTTCCCATCCGATGTCTGTTCTGTTCAGAACGTATATAGGTGCCACCCCTCTCGCCTTTGAATTCCGATCCCAATAGATGGATTCAAGGTCTCCTCTTTCCATCATATTCAAGACTACCGATCAATGTCTAGATGTTCCCATCCGTGGTTCGTTCTATTCCAGATGAATATCGTTGCCACTCATCTCGCCTTTGAATTCCGCTCCGAATGGATGGATTCAAGGCCTCTATTTTCCATCTTTTTCTAGAATACAGGGCAGAGTCTTGATGTTCCATCTGTGGTTCTATCCGTTCTGGACGAATATCGGTGCCACCCCTATCGCTTTTGGATTCCAATCCTAGTAGATGAATTCAAGGCCACCCTATTCCATCTTTTTCTGGACTACCGGTCAGAGTCTAGATGTTCCCATCGAATGTTTAATCCATTCTGGACGAATATTGGTGCCACCACTCACGTTGTTGAATTCCATTCCAAAAAGACAGATTCGTGGCCTCCCTTTTCCATCTTTTTCTAGACTATCGGTTGATGTCTAGATGTTCCCATCCGAGATTCGATCTGTTCAGGGCGGATATCGGTGCCACCCCTCTCGCCTTTGAAGTTTGGTCCTAACAGGTGGATTCAAGGCCACCCTCTTCCATATTTCTCAAGGTTACCGGTTGGAAACTTGATGTTGCCATCCGAGGTTCGATCCATTCAAGACAAATAATGGGGCCGCCCCTATCGCCTTCGATTTCGATCCTAACAGATAGATTCAAGGCCTCCTGTTTCCATCTTTTTCTAGACTACCGGTCGGAGTCAAGATGTTTCCATCCGAGGTTTGTTCCATTCAAAACGAATGTCGGTGCCGCCCCACTCGCCATTGAATTCTTATTCAAACTGATGAATTCATGGCCTCCCTTTTCCATCATTTTCAAGACTATCGATCAGAGTCATGATATTCATATCCGAGGTTCGATCTGTTCAGGATGAATATCGGTGCCACCCCTCTTGCCTTTCAGTTCTGACCCTAACAGACAGATTCAATGCATCCCTTTCCCATCTTTTTCACGACTACCGGTCATAGTCTAGATGTTCCCATTCGAGGTTCGTTCCGTCCAGGACGAATATCGATGCCACCCTTCTCGCCTTTGAATTCCGATCCAAAATGATGGATTCATGGCCTCCCTTTTACATCTTTTTCTAGACTACCAGTCGGAGTCTCGATGTTCCCATCCGAGGTTCGATTCGTTCAGGATGAATATCGGTGCCATCCCTCTCGCCTTTGAATTCCACTCCAAACAGATGGATT
Source organism: Posidonia australis (assembly GCA_024699735.1). Lineage (NCBI taxonomy): Eukaryota > Viridiplantae > Streptophyta > Magnoliopsida > Alismatales > Posidoniaceae > Posidonia > Posidonia australis. The sequence goes on from JAMKQA010247243.1 coordinate 37,729, forward strand.
CAAGGCCACCTTTTTCCATCTTCTTCTCGACTACCGGTGGGAGTCTTGATGTTCCCATCCGAGGTTCCATCCGTTCAGCACGAATATCGTTGCCACCCCTCTCGTCTTTGAATTGCGATCCTAACGGTTGGATTAATGGCCTCCCTTTTCTACCGTTTTCTTGACTCCCGGTCGGAGTCTAGATGTTCCCATTGGAGGTTAAATCCGTTCAGGATGAGTATCGATGCCACCCCTCCCGCCTTTGAATTATGATCCTAACTGGTGGATTCAAGGCCTCCCTTTTCTTTCTTTTTCAGGACTACCAGTCAGAGTTTAGATGTTCCCATCCGACGTTCGATCCGTTCAACATGAATATCGATGCCACCCCTCTCGCCTTTGTTATCCGATCCAAACAGACAAATTCAAGGCCTCATTTTTCCATCCTTTTTTAGACTACTGGTCAAAGTCTAGTTGTTCTCATCTGAGGTACAATCTGTATAGGACGAACAACGTTGCCAACCCTCTCGCCTTTGAATTTCGGTCCTAACGAATGGATTTAAGGCCTCCCTTTTCCATCTTTTTCTAGACTACGAGTCGAAGTCTTGATGTTCCCATCCGAGGTTCAATCTGTTCAGGACGAATATTAGTGCCACCCCTCTCACCTTTGAATTCAATCCTAACTGACGGATTCAAGGCCACCCTTTTCGCTCTTTTTCAAGACTACCCTTAGTAGTCTAGATGTTCCCATCCGAGGTTCGATCCGTTCAGGACGAATATCGGTGCCACCCCACTCGCCTATGAATTCTGATCCAAACAAACGGATTCATGGCCTCCCTTTTCCGTCTTTTCCAAGACTACCGGTTAGAGTCAAGATGTTCCCTTCCGAGGATCTATCCTTTCATGACGAATATCGGTGCCACCCCACTCGCCTTAGAATTTCGATCCAAACAGATGGATTTAAGGCCTCCCTTTTCCTACTTTTTCTGAACTACCGATCGGAGTCTAGATGTTTCCATCGGAAGTTTAATCCGTTCTGGCTTAATATCGGTGCTGCTCCTCTCACCTTTGAATTTTGATCCTAAATGACGAATTCAAGGCCACTTATTTCCATATTTTTCTAGAATACCTGTCGGAGTCTAGATGTTCCCATCTGATGTTCGATCCGTTCAGGACGAATATCGGTGCCACCCCTCATGCCTTTGAATTCCGATCCAAATAGACTGATTCAAGCCCTCCATTTTCCATCATTTTCTTTACTTCTGGTCAGTGTCTAGATGTTCCCAATAGAGATATGATTCGTGGGTGACGAATGTCGTTGCCCCCTCTCTCGCCTAAGAATTCTAGTCCTAACGGACGGATTCTAGGCCTCCCGTTTCCATCTTTTTCTAGACTACTGGGCAGAGTCTTGATGTTCCCATCCTTGGTTCTATCTGTTTTAGACGAATATCGGTGCCACCCCTCTCGCCTTTGAATTCAGATCCTAACAGACGGATTCAAGGCCTCCCTTTTCCATCTTTTTCTAGACTACCAGTCGGGAGTCTAGATGTTCCCATCCGAGGTTGGTACCGTTCAGAACAAATATCGGTGGCACCCCTCTCGCCTTTGAATTCTGATCCTAATAGACGGATCTTTTTCTTGACTACCAATCAGAGTCAAGTTGTTCCCATCCGACGTTCGATCCGTTCTGAACGAATATCGGTGCCACCCCTCTCGCCTTTGAATTCTGATCCTAACTGACTGATTCAAGGCCTCCCATTTCCATAAATTTCTAGACTTCCGGTCGGAGTCTTGATGTTCCCATCTAACGTTCCATCCGTTTAGGATGAATATCGGTGCCACCCCTCTCACCTTTGAATTTCGATCCAAACAGAGGGATTCAATGCCCCCTTTTTTCATCAATTTCTAGACTACCGGTCATAGTCTAGATGTTCCCATCTGATGTTCTATCTGTTCAGGACGAATTTCATTACCACCCCTCATGCCGTTGAATTCCGGTCCTAATGGACAGATTCAAAGCCTCCCTTTTCCTTCTTGTTCAAGACTACTGGTCGAAGTCTTGATGTTACCATCCGATGTTCAATCTGTTCAGGATGAATACCGATGCCGCCCCTCTCACCTTTGAATTCTGATCCTAAAAGATGGATTCAAGGCCACCCTTTCCCATCTTTTTCTAGACTACTGGTCGAATTCTAGATGTTCCCATTGGAGGTTTAATCCGATCAGGACGAATATCGGTGCCACCCCTCTCGCCGTTGAATTCCGATCCTAACAGATGGGTTCATGGCCTCCCTTTTCCATGTTTTTCTAGACTACTAGTCGGTGTCTAGATGTTCTCATCCGAGGTTCGATCCGCTAAGGATGAATATCAGTGCCACCACTATCGCCATTGTATTCTAAACCTAACTAACAGATTCATGGCGTCCCTTTTCCAACTTTTCAAGACTTCCAGTCGAAATCTAGATGTCCCCATCCTATCTCGATCCATTCAGGACGAATATCGAGGACACCCGTCACGCCTTTGAATTCGATCCTAACAGACGGATTCAAGGCCTCCCTTTTCCATCGTTTTCTAGACCACCGGTCGGAGTCGAGATGTACCCATCCATGGTCCGATCGGTTCAGGACGAATATCGGTGCCACCCTGCATGCCTTTGAATTCGATCCTAACAGTCGGATTCAAGGCATCCCTTTTCCATCTTTTTCTAGACTACTGGTCAAAGTCTAAAAGTTCCCATCCAAGGTTTGAACCATTCAGGACAAATATCGGTGCCACCCCACTCGCCTTCGTATTTCGATCCCAACAGACGGATTCATGGCCTCCCATTTCCATCATTTTCTAGACTACCAATCGGAGTCCAGATGTTCCCATTTGAGGTTCTATCCGTTTAGGACGAATATCGATGCCACCCCTCTCGCCATTAAATTTGATCCTAAAAGATAGATTCAAGGCCTCCCTTTTTCTTCTTTTTAAATAGTACTAGTCGGAGTCTTGATGTTCCCATCTGATGTTCAATCTGTTCAGGACAAATACCGATGCCACCCCTCTCACCTTTGAATTCTGATCCTAGAAGATGGATTCAAGGCCACCCTTTTCCATCTTTTTCTAGACTACTGGTTGGAGTCTGGATGTTCCCATCGGCGGTTTAATCCGATCAGGATGAATATCGATGCCATTACTCTCGCCGTTGAATTCTGATCCAAACAGAAGGGTTCATGGCGTCCCTTTTCCATGTTTTTCTAGACTACCGGTCGGTGCCTAGATGTTTCCATCTGAGGTTCGATCCATTAAGGATGAATAACTGTGCCACCACTCTTGCCTTTGTATTCTGAACCTACCTGATGGATTCAAGGCATCCCTTTTCCATTTTTTCAAGACTTCCGGTCAGAATCAAGATGTCCCCATCCGAGGTTCGATCCGTTCAGGACGAATATCGGGGACACCCCTCTCGCCTTTGAATTCAATCCTAACAGATGGATTCAAGGCCTCCCTTTTCCTTCCTTTTCAACACTACCGGTCGGAGTCTAGAGGTTCCCATCGAAGATTAAATCCGTTCAGGATGAGTATTGGTGCCACCCCTCCAGCCTTTGAATTCGGATCCTAACTGATGGATTCAAGGCCTCCCTTTTCCACCTTTTTCAAGACTACTCGTCGGAGTCTAGATGTTCTGATCCAATGTTCAATCCGTTCAAGATGAATATCAGTGCCACCCTTCTCGCCTTTGTAATCCGATCCAAACAGACGGATTCAAGGCCTCATTTTTCCATCCTTTTCTAGACTATCGGTCAGATTCTAGATGTTACCATTCGAGGTTCGATCCGTACTGGGCGAATATCATTGCCACCCATCCCGCCTTTGAATTTTGATCCTAACAGAATGATTCAAGGCCTCCCTTTTCCATCTTTTTTTGGACTACGGGTCGGAGTCTTGATGTACCCATCCAAGGTTCAATCTATTTAGGACGATTATCAGTGCCACCCCACTCACCTTTTGAATTCCGATCCTAACAGATGGAATCAAAGCCACCCTTTTCCATCCTTTTCTATACTACCCGTCAGAGTCTAGATGTTCCCATCGGCGGTTTAATCAGTTCAGGACAAATATCGGTGCCACCCCTCTCGCCGTTGAATTCCGATCCTAACAGAAGAATTCATGGCCTCCCATTTCCATCATTTTCTAGACTACCAGATGAAGCCTAGTTGTTCCCATCTAAGGTACGATCCTTATAGGATGGACATCGTTGCCAACCCTCTCGCCTTTGAATTTAGGTCCTAACGAACGAATTCAAGGCCTCCCTTTTCCTTCTTTTTCTAGACTACGGGTCTTAGTCTTGCTGATCCCATCCGAGGTTCAATCTGTTGAGGATGAATATCGGTGCCACCCCTCTCGCCTTTGAATTCGATCCTAATTGATGGATTCAAGGCCACCCTTTTCCATCTTTTTCTAGACTACTGGTCAGAGTGTAGATGTTCCCATCCAAGGTTGATCCGTTCAGGATGAATATCGGTGCCACCCCACTTGCCTTTGAATTCGATCCTAATAGACAGATTCAAGGCCTCTCTTTTCCATCTTTTTCTAGACTACCGGTCGTAGTTTAGATGTTCCCATCTGAGGTTCGATCCGTTCAGGACGAATATCGGTGCCACCCCACTCACCTTTGAATCCCGATACCAACAGACGGATTCATGGACTCCCTTTTCCTTCTTTTTCTAGACTAACGGTCCAAGTCCAGGTGTTCCCTTCCGAGGTTCTATCCTTTCAGGATGAATATCGGTGCCACTCCTCTCGCCTTTGAATTTTGATCCAAATAGATAGATTCATGGACTCCCTTTTCCACCTTTTTCTGAACTACTGGTCGGAGTATAGATGTTTCCATCGGAAGTTTAATCCTTTCCAGTTGAATATCGGTGCCACCCCTCTCACCTTTGAATTTTGATCCTAAATGACGGATTCACGGCATCCCTTTTCCATCTTTTTCTTGACTACTAGTCGAAGTCAAGATATTCCCATCCAAGGTTCGATCCGTTCAGGTCGACTATCGATGCCACCCCTCTCGTCTTTCAATTTTGATCCTAACAAACAGATTCAAGGTCTCCCCTTTCCATCGTATTCTACACTATCGGTCAGAGACTAGATGTTCCCATCTGAAGTTCGATCCACTCAGGACGAATATCTGTGCCACCCCTCTCACTTTGTATTCGATCCTAATTGACGGAATCAAGGCCTCCCTTTTCCATTATTTTATACATACCGGTCGGAGTCTTGATGTTCCCATCGGAGGTTTATACCGTTCAAGACGAACATCGGTGCCACCGCTCTCGCCATTGAATTCTGATCCTAACAGAAGGATTCATGGCCACCCTCATCCATCTTTTTCTAGACTACTGGTCGGTGTCTAGATGTTCCCATCCAAGGTTCGATCCATTGAGGACGAATATCGTTGCCACACCTCTTGCCTTTTCCAACTTTTTCTAGACTACCGGTTAGAATCTAGATGTTCCCATTCAAGGTTCGTTCCATTCTGGATGAATATCAGGGACACCCCTCTTGCCTTTGAATTCGATCCTTACAGACGTATTCAAGGCCTCCCTTTTCCATCGTTTTCTAGACTACCTGTCGGAGTTTAGATGTTCCCATCCAAGGTCCGATCCGTTCAGGACGAATATCGGTGCCACCCCACTTTCCTTTGAATTCGATACTAACAGATGGATTAAAGGCCACCCTTTTCCATCTTTTCCAAGACTACTTGTTAGAGTCTAGATTTTCCCATCCGAGGTTTGAATAGTTTAGGACGAATATTGGTGCCACCCCACTCGCCTTCAAATTTCGATCCCAACAGACGGATTCATGGCCTCCCCTTTCAATCTTTTTCAAGACTACCAGTCATAGTCTAGATGTTCCCATCGGAGATTAAATCCGTTCAGGATGAGTATTGGTGCCACCCCTCTAGCCTTTAAATTCGGATCCTAACTGATGGATTCAAGGCCTCCCTTTTCCATCTTTTTCAAGACTACCGGTCGCAGTCTAGTTGTTCCCATCCAAGGTTCGATCCGTTCAAGATGAATATCAGTGCCACCCTTCTCGCCTTTGTAATCCGATCCAAACAGACAGATTCAAGGCCTCATTTTTTCATCCTTTTCTAGACTATCGGTCAGATTCTAGATGTTACCATTCGAGGTTCGATCCGTATTGGGCGAATATCATTGCCACCCATCCCGCCTTTGAATTTCGATCCTAACAGACTGATTCAAGGCCTCCCTTTTCCATCTTTTTTTGGACTACGGGTCGGAGTCTTGATGTACCCATCCAAGGTTCAATCTGTTCAGGACGATTATCAGTGCCACCCCACTCGCCTTTTGAATTCCGATCCTAACAGATGGAATCAAAGCCACCCTTTTCCATCCATTTCTATACTACCCGTCAGAGTCTAGATGTTCCCATCGGAGGTTTAATCCGTTCAGGACAAATATCGGTGCCACCCCTCTCGCCGTTGAATTCCGATCCTAACAGAAGAATTCATGGCCTTCCATTTCCATCATTCTCTAGACTACCGGATGAAGCCTAGTTGTTCCCATCCAAGGTACGATCCGTATAGGATGAACATCGTTGCCAACCCTCTCGCCTTTGAATTTTGGTCCTAACGAACGAATTCAAGGCCTTCCTTTTCCATCTTTTTCTAGACTACGGGTCTTAGTCTTGCCGATCCCATCCGAGGTTCAATCTGTTGAGGACGAACATCGGTGCCACCCCTCTCGCCTTTGAATTCGATCCTAATTGATGGATTCAAGGCCACCCTTTTCCATCTTTTTCTAGACTACTGGTCGGAGTCTAGATGTTCCCATCCAAGGTTGATCCGTTCAGGATGAATATCGGTGCCACCCCACTCGCCTTTGAATTCGATCCTAATAGACAGATTCAAGGCCTCTCTTTTCCATCTTTTTCTAGACTACCGGTCGTAGTTTAGATGTTCCCATCTGAGGTTCGATTCGTTCAGGACGAATATCGGTGCCACCCCACTCACCTTTGAATCTCGATACCAACAGACGGATTCATGGCCTCCCTTTTCCTTCTTTTTCTAGACTAACGGTCCAAGTCAAGGTGTTCCCTTCCGAGGTTCTATCCTTTCAGGATGAATATCGGTGCCACTCCTCTCGCCTTTGAATTTTGATCCAAATAGATAGATTCAAGGACTCCCTTTTCCACCTTTTTCTGAACTATCGGTCAGAGTCTAGATGTTTCCATCGGAAGTTCAATCCTTTCCAGTTGAATATCGGTGCCACCCCTCACACCTTTGAATTTTGATCCTAAATGACGGATTCACGGCATCCCTTTTCCATCTTTTTCTTGACTACCAGTCGAAGTCAAGATATTCCCATCCAAGGTTCGATCTGTTCAGGTCGACTATCGATGCCACCCCTCTCATCTTTGAATTTTGATCCTAACAAACAGATTCAAGGCCTCCCCTTTCCATCGTATTCTACACTATCGGTCAGAGACTAGATGTTCCCATCTGAAGTTTGATCCACTCAGGACGAATATCTGTGCCACCCCTCTTGCCTTTGTATTCGATCCTAATTGACGGAATCAAGGCCTCCCTTTTCCATCAGTTTATACATACCGGTCGGAGTCTTGATGTTCCCATCGGAGGTTTATACCGTTCAAGACGAACATCGGTGCCACCGCTCTCGCCGTTGAATTCTGATCCTAATAGAAGGATTCATGGCCACCCTCATCCATCTTTTTCTAGACTACTGGTCGGTGTCTAGATGTTCCCATCCAAGGTTTGATCCATTGAGGACGAATATCGTTGCCACACCACTTGCCTTTTCCAACTTTTTCTAGACTACCAGTCAGAATCTAGATGTTCCCATTCGAGGTTCGTTCCATTCTGGATGAATATCGGGGACACCCCTCTCGCCTTTGAATTCGATCCTTACAGACGTATTCAAGGCCTCCCTTTTCCATCGTTTTCTAGACTACCTGTCGGAGTTTAGATGTTCCCATCCAAGGTCCGATCCGTTCAGGACGAATATCGGTGCCACCCCACTTTCCTTTGAATTCGATACTAACAGACGGATTAAAGGCCACCCTTTTCCATCTTTTCCAAGACTACTTGTTAGAGTCTAGATTTTCCCATCCGAGGTTTCAACCATTTAGGACGAATATTGGTGCCACCCCACTCGCCTTCAAATTTCGATCCCAACAGACGGATTCATGGCCTCCCCTTTCCATCTTTTTCAAGACTACCAGTCGGAGTCTAGATGTTCCCATCTGAGGTTCTATCTGTTCAGGTTGAATATTGGTGCCACCCCTCTTGCCATTGAATTTGATCCAAATAGATGGATTCAAGGCCTCCCTTTTCCATCTTTTTCTAGACTACCGGTCACAGTCTAATTGTTCCCATTCGAGGTTCGATCCGTTCTGGACAAAGGTCGGTGCCACCACTCTGGCCTTCAAATTCTGATCCAAAAAGACAGATTCAGGGCATCCCTTTTCCATCTTTATCTAGACTACTAGTCAGAGTCTTGATGTTGCCATCCGATGTTCGATCCATTCAGGACAAATATCAATGCCACCTCTGTCACCTTTGAATTCTGATTGTAACAGACGGATTCAAGGCATCCCATTTCCATCTTTTTCTAGACTACCAGTCGGGGTGTAGATGTACCCATCCAAGGTTCGTTCTGTTTACAACGAATATCGGTGTCACCCCTCTCACCATTGAATTCTAATCCTAACAGACGGATTCAAGGCCACCTGTATCCATCTTTTTCTTGACTACCTGTCGGTGTCTAGATGTTCCCATCTAAGGTTCGATCCATTCATGACAAATATCAATGCCACCCCTCTCACCTTTCAATTCCGATCCTAATAGACGGATTCAAGGCCTCCATTTTCCATCATTTTCTAGACAACCGGTTGGAGTCCAGATGTTCCCATCCAAGGGTTGATTTGTTCGAAACTAATATTGGTGCCACCCCTCTGGCCATTGAATTCCAATCCTAACAGATGGATTCAAGGTTTTCCATCATTTTCTAGACTACCAGTCGGAGTCTAGATGTTCCCAACCGATGTTCGATCCATTCAAAATGAATATCGGTGCCATCCCTCTCGCCTTTGTAACCAGATCCTAATGGACTGATTCACGGCCTCCCTTTTCCATCTTTTTCTAGATACTGGTTGGAGTCTAGATGTTCCCATCCGAGGTTCGATTCGTTCAGGACGACTAACGGAGCCACCCCTCTTGCCTTCTATTCGATCCAAACTGATGGATTCAAGGCTTCCCTTTCCCATCTTTCTCTAGACTACCAATCGGAGTCTAGATGTTCCCATCCACGGTTTGATCCGTTCTGGACGAATATTGGCGCCATCGTACTCGCCTTAGAATTTCAATCCTAATAGATGGATTCAAGGCCTCCCTTTTCCATCTTTTTCTAGACTACCGGTAGGAGTCAAGATGTTCCCATCTAAGGTTTAATCCATTTAGTATGAATATCGGTGCCACCTTTCTTGCTATTCAAATTCTAATCCTAACAGATGGACTCAAGGCCACCCTATTCCATCTTTTTCTAGACAACCGGTCGAAGTCAAGATTTTCCCATCCTAGGTTCGATCCGTTCAGGACAAATAACGGAGCCACCCCTCTCGCCTTCGTATTCGATCCAAACTGATGGATTCAAGGCTTTCCTTTCCCATCTCTTTCTAGACTACCGATCAGAGTCTAGATGTTCCTATCCACGGTTTGATCCATTATGGACGAATATTGGCGCCACCGTACTCGCCTTAGAATTTCAATCCTAATAGATGGATTCAAGGCCTCCCTTTTCCATCTTTTTTCTAGACTACCGGTCAGAGTCAAGATGTTCCCATCTGAGGTTTAATCCGCTTAGGACGAATATCGGTGCCAACTCTCTCGCCTTCGAATTTTGATCCTAATAGACGGATTCAAGACTTCCCTATTCCATCTTTTTCTAGACTACCGGTCGGAGTGGAGATGTTCCTAACCATTATGCATTCCGTTCAGAACGAACATCTGCGCTACCCCTCTCACCTTTGAATTTTGATCCTAACAGACGGATTCAAGGCCTCCCTTTCCAAACTTTTTTCTAAACTACCGGTCAGAATCTAGATGTTCGCATCCGAGGTTCGATCCATTCTGGATGAATATCGGGGACACCCCTCTCGACTTTGAATTCGATCCTTATAGAAGGATTCAAGGCCTCCCTTTTCCACTATTTTCTAGACTACCAGTCGAAGTCTAGATGTTCCCATCCGTGGTTCGATCCGTTGAAGACGAATATCGATGCCACCCATCTTGCCTTTGAATTCGATCCTAACAGACGGATTCAAGGCCTCCCTTTTCCAACTTTTTCTAGACTACTGGTCGAAGTCAAGATTTTCCCATCCGAAGATTGAACCATTCAGGACGAATATCGGAGCCACCCCACTCGCCTTCGAATTTCGATCCCAACAGACGGATTCATGGCCACCCCTTTCCATCTTTTTCTTGACTACCGGTTGGACTCTAGATGTTCCCATTTGAGGTTCTACCCACACAGCACGAATATCGGTGCCACCCCTCTCGCCATTGAATTCGACCCTAACAAACGGATTCAAGGCCACCATTTTCCATCTTTTTCTAGACTACTCGTCGGAGTCTAGATGTTCCCATCCGAGGTTTGATCTGCTCAGGACGAATATCGGTGCCACCCCACTCACCTTTGTATTCGATCCTCACAGATGGATTCAAGGCCTCCCTTTTCCATCTTTTTCTGTAGTACCGGTTAGAGTCTAGACGTTCCCATTCGCAGTACAATCAGTCTAGGACGAATATCATTGCCACCCTACTTGCCTTTGAATTCTGATTCCAACTGACGGATTCACGGCCTCCCGTTTCCAACTTTTCTAGACTACCAATCGGATTCTAGATGTTCCCATCCGAGGTCCTATATGTTCAGGACGAACATCAGTGCCACCCATCTTGCCTTTGAATTCCTATCCAAAAAGATGGATTCATGCCTCACTTCTCCATCTTTTTCTAGACTACCGGCCAGAGTCTAGATGTTCCCTTCGAAGGTTAAATCCGTTCCGGATGAGTATCGCTGCCACCCCTCTCGGCTTTGAATTTGGATCCTAACTGATGGATTCAAGGCCTCCCTTTTCCATCGTTTTCAAGACTACCGATCGGAGTCTAGATGTTCCCATCGGATGTTAAATTCGTTTCAGATGTTTACTGCTACCACCCCTCCCACCTTTGAATTCGGATCCTAACTGATGGATTCAAGGCCTCCCTTTTCCATCTTTTGCAAGACTACCGGTTGAAGTCTAGATGTTCCCATCCGACGTTCGATCCGTTCAGGACGAATATCGGTGCCACCCTTCTCGCCTTTGTAATCCGATCCAAATAGAAGGATTCATGGCCTCATTTTCCCATCTTTTTCTAGAATACCGGTCAGAGTCTAGATGTTACCATCCTATCTTTATTCCGTACTAGGCGAATATCATTGCCACCCCTCCCGCCTTTGAGTTTCGGTCCTATAAGATGGCTTCAAGGCCTCCAATTTTCATCTTTTTCTGGACTGCGGGTTGGAGTCTTGATGTTCCCATCTGAGGTTCAATCTATTAAGGACGAATATCAGTGCCACCCCTCTCGCCTTTGAATTCCGATCCTAACAGAAGGAATCAAGGCCACCCTTTTAAATCACTTTCAAGACTACCTGTCGGAGTCTAGATGTTCCCATCGGAGGTTTAATTCATTCTGGACGAATATTGGTGCCACCCCTCTTGCCGTTGAATTCTGACCCTAACAGAAGAATTCATGGCCTCCCTTTTCAATCTTTTTCTAGACAACCGGATGAAGTCTAGTTGTTCCCATCTGATGTAAAATCTGTTCAGGACGAATATCGGTGCCTCCCCTCTTGCCTTTGAAATTTGGTCCTAACGAACGGATTCAAGACCTCCCTTTTCCATCCTTTTCTAAAGTATCAATCAGAGTCAAGATGATCCCATCCGATGTACGATCCGTTAATGACGAATATTGGTGCCACCCCACTCACCTTTGAATTCTATCATAACAAATGGAATCAAGGCCTCCCTCTTCCATCTTTTTCTTGACTACCGGTCGGAGTCTAGATGTTCCCATCCGAGGTTAGTTCCGTTCAAAACAACTATCGGTGCCCACCCTCTCGCCTTTGAATTCTTAACCTAACTGACGAGTTCAAGGCCTCCCTTTTCCATCTTTTTATAGACTATTGGTTCTATCCATTCAGGACGAATATCAGTGCCACCACTCTCGCCTTTGAATTTCTATCCAAATAGATGGATTCAAGGCCTCCCCATTCCTTGTTATTATGAACTACAGGTCGGAGTCTAGATGTTCCCATCCGAGGTTCGATCCGCTCAGGTCGAATATCAGTGCCACCCCACTTGCCATTGTATTCGATCCTAACAGGCGGATTCAAGGCCTTCCTTTTCCATCGTTTTATGGACTACTGGTCGAAGTCTAGATGTTCCAATTCGCGATACAATCAGTTCAGGATGAATATCGGCGCCACCCTACTCGCCTTTGAATTTCGATCCCAAAAGACGGATTCACGGTCTCCCTTTTCCATCTTTTTCTAGACTACCAATTGGAGTGTTGATGTTCCCATCCGAGGTTCTATCTATTCTGGACAAATATCGGTGCCGCCCCTCTTGCCTTTGTATTCCGATCCAAAAAGATGGATTCATGGCCTCACTTTTCCATCTTTTTCTGGACTACCGGTCGGAGTCTAGATGTTCCCATCGGAGCTTAAATCTGTTCAAGATGACTATCGGTGCCACCTCTCTCACCTTTGAATACGGATCCAAATTGATGGATTCGAGGCCTCCCTTTTCCATCTTTTTCAAGACTCCTGGTCGGAGTCTAGATGTTCCCATCGGAGGTTAAATCCGTTCAGGATGAGTATTGGTGCCACCCATCCCGCCTTTGAATTCGGATCCTAACTGGTGGATTCACGGCCTCCCTTTTCCTTCTTTTTTAAGACTACCGGTCAGAGTCTAGATGTTCCCATCCAACGTTCGATCCGTTTAGGACGAATATTGATGCCACCCCTCTCGCCTTTGTAATCCGATCCAAATAGACGGATTCAAGGCCTCATTTTTCCATCCATTTCTAGACTACCAGTCAGAGTCTAGATGTTACCATCTGAGGTTCGATCTGTACTTGGCGAATATCGTTGCCACCCCTCCTGCCTTTGAATTTTCGTCCTAACGGATGGATTCAAGGCCTCCCTTTTCCATCTTTTTCTAGTCTACGGGTCGGAGTCTTGATGATTCCATCCGAGGTTCTAGATGTTCTGGATGACTATCAGTGCCACCCCTCTCGTCTTTGAATTCCGATCCTTACTAACGGAATCAAGGCCACCCTTTTTCGTCTTTCTCTAGACTACCGGTCGGAGTCTAGATGTTCGCATTGGATGTTTATTCCGTTCAGGACGAATATTAGTGCCACCCCTCTCGCCGCTAAATTCCGATCCTAACAGAAGGATTCATGGCCTCCCATTTCCATCTTTTTCTGGACAACCGGACAAAGTCTAGTTGTTCCCATTCGAGGTACAATCCGTACAGGACGAACATCGTTGCCAACCCTCTCGCCTTTGAATTTCAGTCCTAACGAACGGATTTAAGGCCTTCCTTTTCCATCTTTTTCTAGACTACGAGTCGTAGTCTTGATGTTCCCATCTGACGTTCAATCTGTTCAGGACGATTATAGGTGCCACCCCTCTCGTCTTCGAATTCGATCGTAATTGATGGATTCAAGGCCTCCCATTTCCATCTTTTTCTAGACTACCGATTGGAGTATAAATGTTCCCATCTGAGGTTCGATCCGTTCAGGATGAATGTTGGTGCCACCCCACTCGCCTTTGAATTTCGATCCAAACAGATGGATTCAAGGCCTCCCTTTTCCTACTTTTTCTGAACTACCAGTCGGAGTCTAGATGTTTCCATCGGAGGTTTAATCCGTTCTGGCTTAATTTCAGTGCCAATCCTCTCACCTTTGAATTTTGATCCTAAATGACGGATTCAAGGCCACCCATTTCCATCATTTTCAAGAATACTGGTCGGAGTCTAGATGTTCCCATCCGATGTTCGATCCGTTCAGGACGAATATCGGTGCCACCCCTCACAACTTTGAATTCCGATCCAAATAGACAGATTCAAGGCCATCCACTTTCCATCATTTTCTTGACTTCCGGTCAGAGTGGAGATGTTCCCTATCAGAGATACTATCCGTTCATGTTGAATGTCGTTGCCACCCCTCTGGCCTAAGAATTCCGGTCCTAACGGACGGATTCAAGGCCTCCTGTTTCCATCTTTCTCCAGACTACTGGGCGGAGTCTTGATGTTCCCATCCTTGGTTCTATCCATTTTAGACGAATATCAGTTCCACCCCTCTCGACTTTGAATTCAGATCCTAACAGACGGATTCAAGGCCTCCCTTTTCCATCTTTTTCTAGACTACCAGTAGGAGTCTAGATGTTCCCATCCGAGGTTGGTTCCGTTCAGAACAAATCTCGGTGGCACCCCTCTTGCCTTTGAATTCTGATCCTAATAGACAAATCTTTTTATTAACTACCAATCAGAGTCAAGTTGTTCCCATCCGACGATCGATCTGTTCTGAACGAATATCGGTGCCACCCCTCTCGCCGTTGAATTCTGATCCTAACTGACTGATTCATGGCATCCCATTTCCATATTTTTCTAGACTTCTGGTCCAATCCAAATAGAGGGATTCAAGGCCTCCTTTTCCCATCAATTTCTAGACTACCGGTCATAGTCTAGATGTTCCCATCTGATGTTCTATCTGTTCAGGATGAATTTCATTGCCACCCCTCTTGCCATTGAATTCTGGTCCTAATGGACGGATTCAAGGCCTCCCTTTTCCATCTTGTTCAAGACTACTAGTCGGAGTCTTGATGTTCCCATCCGATGTTCTATCTGTTCAGGACGAATATCGATGCCACCCCTCTCGCCATTGAATTCTGATCCTAAAAGACGGTTTCAAGACCACCCTTTCCCATCTTTTTCTAGACTACCAGTCGGAGTCCAAATGTTCCCATCAGAGGTTTAATCCGATCAGGACGAATATTAGTGCCACCCCTCTCGCCGTTGATTTCCGATCCTAACAAAAGCGTTCATGGCCTCCCTTTTCCATGTTTTTCTAGACTACCAGTCGATGTCTAGATGTTCCCATCCGAGGCTCGATCCGTTAAGGATGAATATCTGTGCCACCACTCTCACCTTTGTATTCTAATCCTAACTGGCGTCCCTTTCCCAACCTTTTCAAGACTTCTGGTCGGAATCTAGATGTCCCCATCCTAGGCTCGATCCATTAAGGACAAATATTGGGGACACCCCTCTTGCCTTTGAATTCGATCCTAACTAACGGATGGAAGGCCTCCCTTTTCCATCATTTTCTAGACTACCGGTCAGAGTCTAGATGTACCCATCCAAGGTCCGATCCGTTAAGGACGAATATCGGTGCCACCACTCTTGCCTTTGTATTCGATTCTAACAGATGGATTCAAGGCCACCCGTTTCCATCTTTTTCTAGACTACTGGTCAGAGTCTAAATGTTCCCATCAAAGGTTTGAACCGTTAAGGACGAATATTGGTGCCACCCCACTCGTCTTCGTATTCCGATCCCAACAGACGGATTCATGGCCTCCCTTTTCCATCTTTTTCAAGAATACCGGTCGGAGTCTAGATGTATTGAAGGCTTCCCTTTCCCAACTTTTTCTAGACTACCTGTTGGAGTCTAGATGTTCCCATCCATGGTTTGATCTATTCTGGATGAATATCGGTGCCATCGCACTTGCCTTAGAATTTCAATCCTAATAGATGGATTCAAGGCCTCTCTTTTCCATCTTTTTCTAGACTACCAGTCGGAGTCTAGATGTTCCCATCTGAGGTTTAATCTATTCAGGACAAATATCAGTGCCACCTCTCTCGCCATTGAGTTCCGATCCTAACAGACGGATTCAAGGCCTCCCATTTCCATAATTTTTTAGAATACCAGTTGAAGTCTAGATGTTCCCATCTGAGGTTCGATCCATTTAGGACGAATATTGGTGCTAGCCATCTCTCCTTTGTATAATGATCCTAACAGACTGATTCAAGGCCTCTCATTTCCATCTTTTTCTAGTCTACCAGTCGGAGTCTAGATGTTCCCATCCGACGTTCCATCCATTTAGGACGAATATCGATGCCACCCATCTCACCTTTGAATTCCCATCCAAACAGAGGGATTCAAGGCCTCCTTTTTCCATCAATTTCTAGACTACCGGTCATTGTCTAGATGTTCCCATCCAATGTTCTATCTGTACAGGACGAATATCATTGCCACCCCTCTTGCTGTTGAATTTCGGTCCTAATGGATGGATTCAAGGCCCCCCTTTTCCATCTTTTTCAAGACTACAGGTCGGAGTCTTGATGTTCACATCCGATGTTCTATCTATTCAGGAGGAATACCGATGCCACCCCTCTCGCCTTTGAATTATGATCCTAAAAGACTGATTCAAGGCCACCCTTTTCCATCTTTTTCTAGAATATCGGGCGGAGTCTAGATGTTCCCGTCAGAGGTTTAATCCGATCAGGAAAAATATCGGTGCCACCCCTTTCGCCATTGAATTTCAATCCTAACAGAAGGGTTCATGGCCTCCCTTTTCCATGTTTTTCTAGACTACCGGTCGGTGTCTAGATGTTCCCATCCGAGGTTCGATTCGTTAAGGATGAATATCTGTGCCACCACTCTCGCCTTTGTATTCTAAACCTAACTGACGGATTCAAGGCGTCCCTTTTCCAACATTTTCTAGACTTCCTGTCAGAAACTAGAAGTCCCCATCCGAGGTTCGATCCATTCAGGACGAATATCGGGGACACCCCTCTTGCCTTTGAATTCCGATCCTAATAGACGGATCGAGGCCTCCCATTTCCATCTTTTCCTAGACACCGAGATGTTCCCATCCGAGGTTCAATCCGTTCAGGACGAATGTCGATGCCACCCTTCTCGCCTTTGAATTATGATCCTGACAGACGAATTCAAGGCCTCCCTTTTCCATCTATTTCTATACTACTGGTCATAGTCTAGATTTTCCCATCAAAGGTTTGATCCGTTCAGGACGAATATCGGTGCCACCCCTCTCACCTAAGAATTTCGATCCTAATAGATGGATTCAAGGCCACTCTTTTCCTTCAAATTAAAGACTACCGGTTGGAGACTCAATGTTCCCAATCAAGGTTCGATCCATTCAGGTCGAACGTCGGTGCCACCCCTCTCGCCTTTAAATTCGGATCCTAACAGACGAATTCAAGGTCTCCCATTTCAATCTTTTTTTAGACTACCGGGCGTAGTCTAGATGTACCCATCCGAGGATCGTTCCATTCAAAACAAATGTTGGTGCCATCCCTCTCGCCTTTGAATTCTTATCCTAACAGATGGTATCAAGGCCTCCCTTTTCCATCTTTTTCTAGACTACCAGTTGGAGTCTAGATGTTCCCTCCGAAGTCCTATCCTTTCAGGACAAATATCAGTGCCACCCCTCTCGCCTTTTAATTTCGATCCAAACAGATGGATTCAAGGCCTCCCCATTCCTTCTTATTCTAGACTACAGGTCGGAGTCTAGATGTTCCCATTCGAGGTTAGATCTGCTCAAGATGAATAATGGTGCCACCCCACTCACCTTTGTATTCGATCCTAGTAGACGGATTCAAGGCCTCCCTTTTCCTTCTTTTTCTGGACTACCGGTCAGAGTCTAGATCTTCCAATTTGCAGTACAATCCGTTCAAGACAATATCGGTGCCACCCTACTCGCCTCTAAATTCTGATCCCAACAAATGGATTCACGGCCTCCCTTTTCCATCTTTTTCTAGACTACCGGTCGGAGTCTTGATGTTCCCATCCGAGGTTCTATCTGTTTAGGACAAATATCGGTGCCACCCCTCTCGCCTTTGAATTCTGATCCAGAAAGATGGATTCATGGCCACACTTTACCATCTTTTTCTAGACTACAGGTCGGAGTCTAGATGTTCCCATCGGAGGTTAAATCCGTTCAAAATGAGTATTGGTGCCACCCCTCTCGCCTTTGAATTCGGATCCTAACTGATGGATTCAAGGCCTCCCATTTCCATCTTTTTCATGACTACCGGTCGGAGTCTAGATGTTCCCATTGGAGGTTAAATTTGTTCAAGATGAGTATCGATGCCACCCCTCCCACCTTTGAATTCGGATCCTAACTGATGCATTCAAGGCCTCCCTTTTCCATCTTTTTCAAGACTCCCGGTCGTAGTCTAGATGTTCCCATCCGACGTTCGATCCTTTCTAGACAAGTATCGTTGCCACCCCTCTTGCCTTTTTTATCTGATCCAAACAGACGGAATCAAGGCCTCATTTTTCCATCCTTTTCTAGAATACCGGTCAGAGTCTAGATGTTACCATCCGAGGTTCGATCCGTACTGGGCGAATATCGTTGCCACCCCTCCCACCTTTGAATTTTGGTCCTAACGGACGAATTCAACGCCTCCCTGTTCCATTTTTTTCTAGACTATGGGTCGGAGTCTTGATGTTCCCATCCGAGGTTCTATCAGTTCAGGACGAATATCTGTGCCACCCTTCTCGTGTTTGAATTCCGATCCTAACAGATGGAATCAAGGCCACCCTTTTCCATCTTTTTCTAGACTACCGGTCGGAGTCTAGATGTTCACATCAGAGGTTTAATCCGTTCTGGACAAATATCGATGCCACCCCTCTCGCTGTTGAATTCCGATCCTAACAAACGGATTCATGGCCTCCCTTTTCCATCTTTTTCTAGACTACCAGATGAAGCCTAGATGTTCCCATCCGAGGTACAATCCATACAGGACGAACATCATTGCCCACCCTCTCGCCTTTGATTTTCAGTCCTAACGAACGGATTCAAGGCCTCCCGTTTCCATCTTTTTCTTGATTATGGGTCAAAGTCTTGATGTTCCAATCCGAGGTTCTATCTGTTCAGGACGAATATCAGTGCCACCCCTCTCGCCATTGAATTCGATCCTAACTGATGGATTCAAGGCCTCCCTTTTCCATCTTTTTCTTGACTACCAGTCGAAGTCTAGATGTTCCCATCTGAGGTTCGATCCACTCCGGACGAATATCGATGCCACCCCTCTCGCCTTTGAATTCGATCCTAATAGAAGGATTCAAGGACACCCTTTTCCATCTTTTTATAGACTACCAGTAATAGTCTAGATGATCCCATCCATGGTTCGATACGTTTAGGACGAATGTCGGTGCCGTCCCACTCTCCTTTGAATTCTGATCCCAACAGACGAATTCATGGCCTCCCTTTTCCATCTTATTCTATACTACCGGTAAGAGTCAAGATGTTCTTTTCCGAGGTTCTACCCTTTCAGGACGAATATCGCTGCCACCCCTCTCGCCTTTGAAATTCGATCCAAACAGACGGATTCCTGGCCTCCCTTTTCCACCGTTTTCTGAACTACTGGTCGGAGTCTAGATGTCTCCATTAGAGGTTTAATCCGTTCTGGTTGAATATCAGTGCCACCCCTCTCACCTTTGAATTTTGATCCTAAATGACTGATTCAAGGCCACCCAATTCCATCTTTTTCTAGAATACCGATCGGAGTCTAGATGTTCCCATCCGATTTTCGATCTGTTTAGGACAAATATCGGTGCCACCCATCATGACTTTGAAATCCGATCCAAACAGACGGATTCAAGGCCTCCGTTTTCCATCAATTTCAAGACTTCCGGTTAGAGTCTAGATGTTCGCATCAGAGATATGATCCGTTCATGACAAATGTCGTTGCCACCCCTCTCACCTTAGAATTCCGGTCCAAACAGACGGATTTAAGGCCTCCCGCTTCCATCTTTTTCTAGACATACTGGGCAGAGTCCTGATGTTCCCATCCGAGTTTCTATCCATTTTAGATGAATATCAGTGCCACCCCTCTCGCCTTTGAAATCAGATCCTAACAGACTGATTCAAGGCCTCCCTTTTCCATCTTTCTCTAGACTACCAGTCGGAGTCTAGATGTTCACATCCAAGGTTCATTCCGTTCAGAACAAATATTGGTGCCACTCGTCACGCCTTCGAATACTGATCCTAATAGATAGACTCAAGGCCTCCCGTTTCCATCTTTTTCTAGACTACCAATCAGAGTCATGTTGTTCCCAGCCGACGTTCGATCTGTTCTGAACGAATATCAGTGCCACCCCTCTCGCCTTTGAATTTTGATCCTAACTCACTGATTCAAGGACTCCCATTTCCATCTTTTTATAGACTACCGATCAGAATCTAGATGTTACCATCCGACATTCCATCCGTTCAGGACGAATATCGGTGCCACCCCGCTCGCCATTGAATTTCGATCCAAACAGACGGATTCAAGGCCTCCCATTTCAATCAATTTCTATACTACCTATCAGAGTCTAGATGTTCCCATCTGAGGTCCTACCTATTCAGGATGAATATCATTGCCACCCCTCTCGCCGTTGAATTCTGGTCCTAACGGACAAATTCATGGCCTCCATTTTCCTTCTTTTTCAAGACTACTGGTTGGAGTCCGGATGTTCCCATCCGATGTCCTATCTCTTTAGGACGAATACCGATGCCACCACTCTCACCTTTGAATTCTGATCCTAACAGACGGATTCAAGGCCACCCTTCTTCATCTTTTTCTAGACTACAAGTCGTAGTCTAGATGTTCCCATCAGAGGTTTAATCCGATCAAGACGAATATCGGTACCACCCCTCTCACCGTGGAATTCCGATCATAACAGAAGGATTCATGGCCTCCCTTTTCCAGCCTTTTCATGACTACCGGTCAGAATCTAGTTGTCCTCATCCGAGGTTCGATCTGTTCAAGACGAATATCGGGGACACCCCTCTCGCCTTTGACTTTGTTCCTATCTGACGGATTCACGGCCTCCCTTTTCCATCTTTTTCTTGACTACCGGTCGAAGTCTAGATGATCCCATCTGAGGTTCGATTCGTTCAGGTCGACTATCGGTGCCACGCCTCTCACCTTTGAATTTCGATCCAAACAAACAAATTGAAGGCCTCCCGATTCCATCATATTCTAGACTAGCGGTCGATGTCTAGATGTTCCCATCCGAAGATCGATCCACTCAGGACAAATATCTGTGCCACCCCACTCGCCTTTGTTTCGATACTAACTGATGGATTCAAGGCCTCCCTTTTCCATCATTTTCTACATACCGGTCGGAGTCTCCCGTAGGAGGTTTAATCCATTCAGGACGACCATCGGCACCTCCACTCTCGCCAATGAATTCCGATCCTAATAGAAGGATTCATGGCCTCCCTCTTCCATCTTTTCCTAGACTACCGGTTGGTGTCAAGATGTTCCCATCTGAGGTTCGATCCGTTCAGGACGAATATCGTTGCCACCCCTCTTGCCTTTGAATTCTGATCCTAACAGACGGATTCAAGGCCTCACTTTTCCAACTTTTTCTAGACTACCTATCAGAATCTAGATGTTCCCGTCGAGGTTCGATCCATTCTGGACAAATATTGGGGACACCCCTCTCGCCTTTGAATTCGATCCTTACAGACGGAATCATGGCCTCCCATTTCCAACATTTTCTAGACTACAGGTCGGAATCTAGAAGTTCCCATCCATTGTCCGATCCGTTCAGGACTAATATCAGTGCCATCCCTCTTGCCTTTGAATTCGATCCTAACAAACAGATTCAAGGCCTCCCCGTTCTATCCTTTTCTACACTACTGGTCAGAGTCTAGATGTTCCCATCCGAGGTTTGAACCGTTCAGGATGAATATCGGTGCCACCCCACTCGCCTTCGAATTCCTATCCAAATAGACAGATTCATGGCCTCCCCTTTCCATCAATTTTTAGACTACCTGTCGGAGTCTAGATGTTCCCATCTGAGGTTCTATCTGTTCAGGATGAATATCGGTGCCACCCCTCTCGCCATTGAATTCGATCCGAACAGATGAATTCAAGGCCTCCCTTTTAAATCTTTTTCTTGACTACCGGTCGTAGTCTAGTTGTTCCCATCCGAGGTTCGATCCGTTCTGGACGAATGTCGGTGCCACCACTGTCGCCATCAAATTCCAATCCAAATAGACGGATTCAACGCTTCCCTTTTCCATCTTTTTCTAGACTACTAGTCAGAGTTTAGATGTTCCCATCCGAGGTTTGAACTGTTCAGGACGAATATCGGTGCCACCCCTCTCACCTTTGAATTCCAATCCAAACAGATGGATTCATGGCCTCCCCTTTCCATCTTTTTCTAGAATATCGGTCGGATTCTAGAGGTTCCCATCCAAGGTTCGATCCGTTCAGGACGAATATTGGTGCCACCCCTCTCGCCTTTGAATTCGATCTTAACAAACGGATTCAAAGACACCCTTTTCCATCTTTTTATAGACTACCGGTAGTAATCTAGATGATCCCATCCATGGTTTGATATGTTCAGGACAAATGTCGATGCCACCCCCCTCGCCTTTGAATTCTGATCCCAACAGACGAATTCATGGTCTCCCTTTTCCATCTTTTTCTAGACTACCGGTCATAGTCAAGATGTTCTTTTCCGAGTTTTTTCCTTTCAAGACGAATATCAGTGCCACCCCTCTCTCCTTTGAATTTCGATCCAAATAGACAGATTCATGGCCTCCCTTTTCCACCTTTTTCTAAACTATCAGTCGGAGTCTAGATGTCTCCATCAGAGGTTTAATCCGTTCTGGTTGAATATCAGTGCCAACCCTCTCACCTTTGAATTTTGATCCTAAATGACGAATTCAAGGCCACCCAATTCCATCATTTTCTAGAATACCAGTCGGAGTATAGATGTTCCCATCCGATTTTCAATCCGTTCAGGACGAATATCGGTGCCACCCCTCACGACTTTGAAATCAGATCCAAACAAACGGATTCAAGGGCATCGCTATCCATCATTTTCAAGACTTTCGGTCAGAGTCTAGATGTTACCATCAGAGATACGATCTGTTCATGACAAATGTCGTTGCCACCCCTCTCACCTTAGAATTTCGGTCCAAACGGACGGATTCAAGGCCTCCCGTTTCCATCTTTTTCTAGACTACTGGGTGGAGTCCTGATGTTCCCATCCGAGGTTCTATCCATTTTAGACGAATATCGATGCCACCCCTCTTGCCTTTGAAATCAGATCCTAACAAGCGGATTCAAGGCCTCCCTTTTCCATCTTTTTCTAGAATACCAGTCGGAGTCTAGATGTTCCCATCCAAGGTTCATTCCATTCCGAACAAATATCGGTGCCACCCCTAATGCCTTTGAATACTAATCCTAATAGACAGACTCAAGGCCTCCCGTTTCCATCTTTTTCTAGACTACAAATCAGAGCCAAGTTGTTCCCATCCAACGTTCGATCTGTTCTGAATGAATATCAGTGCACCTTGCTTGCCTTTGAATTTTTATCCTAACTCACTGATTCAAGGCCTCCCATTTCCATATTTTTCTAGACTACCGGTCGGAGTCTAGATGTTCCCATCTGACATTCCATCCGTTCAGGACAAATATCGATGCCACCCCACTCGCCTTTGAATTTCGATCCAAACAGACGGATTCAAGGCCTCCCTTTTCCATCAATTTCTAGACTACCGGTCAGAGTCTTGATGTTCCCATCTGAGGTTCTACCAGTTCAGGACAAATATCTTTGCCACCCGTCTCGTCGTTGAATTCTGGTCTTAATGGACGAATTCATGGCCTCCGCTTTCCTCGATTTTCAAGACTACTGGTCGGAGTCCGGATGTTCCCATTTGATGTTCTATCTGTACAGGACGAATACTGATGCCACCCCTCTCGCCTTTGAATTATGATCCTAACAGATGGATTCAAGACCACACTTTCCAACTTTTTCTAGACTACGAGTCGGAATCTAGATGTTCCCGTCAAGGTTCGATCCATTCTGGAAGAATATCGGGGACACCCCTCTCACCTTTGAATTCGATCCTTACAGATGGAATCATGGCCTCCCATTTCCATCATTTTCTAGACTACAGGTCAGAATCTAGAAGTTCCCATCCGTGGTCCGATCCGTTCAGGACTAATATCAATGCCACCCCTCTTGCCTTTGAATTCAATCCTAACAAACAGATTCAAGGCCTCCCCTTCCCTTCCTTTTCTATACTACTGGTCAGAATCTAGATGTTCCCATCCGAGGTTTGAACCATTCAGGACGAATATCGGTGCCACCCCACACGCCTTCGTATTCCTATCCAAACAGACGGATTCATGGCCTCCCCTTTCCATCTTTTTCTAGATTGCCGGTAGGAGTTCACATGTTCCCAACTGAGGTTCTATCCGTTCAGGACGAATATCGGTGCCACCCCTCTCGCCATTGAATTCGATCCTAACAGACGGATTCAAGGCCTCCCTTTTAAATCTTTTTCTAGACTACTAGTCATAGTCTAGTTGTTCCCATCCGAGGTTTGATCCATTCTGGGCGAATGTCGATGCCACCACTGTCGCCATCAAATTCCAATCCAAACAGATGGATTCAAGGCTTCCCTTTTCCATCTTTTTCTAGACTACTGGTCGGAGGCAAGATGTTCCCATCCAAGGTTTGAACCGTTCAGGATGAATATCGGTGCCACCCCTCTCGCCTTTGAATTCCTATCCAAACAGACAGATTCATGGCCACCCCTTTCCATCTTTTTGTAGACTACCAGTCGGAGTCTAGATGTTTCCATCTGTGGTTCGATCCATTCAGGACGACTATCGGTGCCACCCCACTTGCCTTTGAATTCAATCCTAACAGACGAATTCAAGGACACCCTTTTCCATCTTTTTATAGACTACCGGTAGTAGTCTAGATGATCCCATCCATGGTTCGATACATTCAGGACGAATGTCGGTGCCACCCCACTCGCCTGTGAATTCCGATCCCAACAGACGAATTCATGGCCTCCCTTTTCCATCATTTTCTAGACTACCGGTCAGAGTCAAGATGTTCATTTCCGAGGTTCTATCCTTTCAGGACGAATATCGGTGCCACCCCCTTAGCCTTTGAATTCCGATCCCAACAGACGAATTCATGGTATCCCTTTTCCATCTTTTTCTAGACTACCGGTCATAGTCAAGATGTTCTTTTCCGAGGTTCTTTCCTTTCAGGACGAATATCGGTGCCACCCCTCTCGCCTTTGAATTTCGATCCAAACAGACGGATTCATGGCCTCCCTTTTCCACCTTTTTCTGAACTATCAGTCGGAGTCTAGATGTCTCCATCAGAGGTTTAATCCGTTTTGGTTGAATATCAGTGCCAACCCTCTCACCTTTGAATTTTGATCCTAAATGACGAATTCAAGGCCTCCCAATTCCATCTTTTTCTAGAATATCGGTCAGAGTCTAGATGTTCCCATCCGATTTTTGATCTGTTTAGGACGAATATCGGTGCCACCCATCATGACTTTG
Source organism: Posidonia australis (assembly GCA_024699735.1). Lineage (NCBI taxonomy): Eukaryota > Viridiplantae > Streptophyta > Magnoliopsida > Alismatales > Posidoniaceae > Posidonia > Posidonia australis. The sequence continues at coordinate 63,179 of JAMKQA010247243.1, forward strand.
AAATCCGATCCAAGCAGACGGATTCAAGGCCTCCGTTTTCCATCATTTTCTTGACTTCCGGTTGGAGTCTAGATGTTCCCATCAGAGATACGATCCGTTCATGACAAATGTCATTGCCACCCCTCTCACCTTAGAATTCCTGTCCAAACAGAACAGATTCAAGGCCTCCCGTTACCATCTTTTTCTAACTACTGGGCGGAGTCCTAACGTTCGAATCCAAGGTTCTATCCGTTTTAGACGAATATCGGTGCCACCCCTCTCGCCTTTGAAATCAGATCCTAATAGACGGATTCAAGGCCTCCCTTTTCCATCTTTTTCTATACTACCAGTCAGAGTCTAAGTGTTCCCATCCAAGGTTCATTCCGTTCAGAACAAATATCGGTGCCACCCCTCATGCCTTTGAATACAGATCCTAATAGACAGACTCAAGGCCTCCCGTTTGCAATTTTTTCTAGACTAGCAATCAGAGTCAAGTTGTTCCCATCTGACATTCGATCCGTTCTGAACGAATATCAGTGCCACCCCTCTCGCCTTTGTATTCTGATCCTAACTCACTGATTCAAGGCCTCCCACTTCCATCTTTTTCTAGACGACCGGTCGAAGTCTAGATGTTCCCATCAGACATTCCATCCATTCAGGATGAATATCGGTGCCACCCCGCTCGCCTTTGGATTCCGATCCAAACAGACAGATTCAAGGCCTCCCTTTTTCATCAATTTCTAGACTACCCGTCAGAGTCTAGATGTTCCCATCCGAGGTTCTACTTGTTCAGGACGAATATCGCTGCCACCCTTCTCACTGTTGAATTCTGGACCTAAGGGACAGATTCAAGGCCTCCATTTTCCTTCTTTTTCAAGACTATTGGTCGTAGTCTGCATGTTCCCATCCAATGTTCTATCTGTTCAGGACGAATACCGATGCCACCCCTCTCGCCTTTGAATTCTGATCCTAACAGACGGATTGAAGGCCACCCTTCTCCATCTTTTTCTAGACTACCAGTCATAGTCTAGATGATCCCATCAGAGGTTTAATCCGATCAAGACGAATATCGGTGCCACCCCTCTCACCGTTGAGTTCCGATTATAATAGACGGATTCATGGCCTCCCTTTTCCAGCTTTTTCTAGACTACCAGTCGGAATCTAGATGTCCCCATCCGAGGTTCGATCCATTCAGGACGAATATCAGGGACACCCCTCTCACCTTTGACTTTGTTCCTAACTGACGGATTCACGGCCTCCCTTTTCCATCATTTTCTTGACTACCGGTCAGAGACTAGATGTTCCCATCCGAGGTTCGATCTGTTCAGGTCGACTATTGGTGCATGCCTCTCGCCTATGAATTTCGATCCAAACAAACAAATTCAAGGCCTCCCCTTTCCATCTTATTCTAGACGACCGGTCGGAGTCTAGATGTTCCCATCCGTCGTTCGATCCACTCAGGACGAATATCTGTGCTACCCCTCTCACCTTTGAATTCGATACTAATAGATGGATTCAAGGCCTCCCTTTTCCATCATTTTCTACATACCGGTCAGAGTCTTGATATTCCCATAGGAGGTTTAATCCATTCAGGACTAACATCGGCGCCACCTCTCTTGCCATTGAATTCTGATCCAAACAGATGGATTCATGGCCTCCCTTTTCCATCTTTTTCTAGACTACCGGTTGGTGTCAAGTTGTTCCCATCTGAGGTTGGATCCGTTCAGGACGAATATCGTTGCCACCCCTCTTGCCTTTGAATTCTGATACCAACAGACGAATTCAAGGCCTCACTTTTCCAAGTTTTTCTAGAGTACTAGTCAGAATCTAGATGTTCCCGTCAAGGTTCGATCCGTTCTGGACGAATATTGGGGACACCCCTCTCGCCTTTGAATTCGATCCTTACAGACGGAATCATGGCCTCCCATTTCTATCATTTTCTTGACTATAGGTCAGAATCTAGAAGTTCCCATATGTGGTCCGATCCGTTCAGGACTAATATCAGTGCCACCCCTCTTGCCTATCAATTCGATCCTAACAAATAGATTCAAGGCCTCCCCTTTCCATCCTTTTCTATACTACTGGTCAGAGTCTAGATGTTCCCATCCGAGGTTTAAACCGTTCAGGACGAATATCGGTGCCACCACACTCGCCTTTGAATTCCTATCCAAACAGACGGATTCATGGCCTCCCCCTTCCATCTTTCTTTGTCTAGATGTTCCCATCTGAGGTTCTATCCGTTCAGGACGAATATCGGTGCCACCTCTCTCGCCATTGAATTCGATCCTAACAGATGGATTCAAGGCCTCCCTTTTAAATCATTTTCTAGACTACCGGTCGCAGTCTAGTTGTTCCCATCCGAGGTTCGATCCATTCTAGATAAATGTTGGTGCCACTGTCGCCTTCAAATTCCAATCCAAACAGACGGATTCAAGGCTTCCCTTTTCCATCTTTTTTTAGACTACTGGTCGGAGTTTTGATGTTGCCATCCAAGGTTCAATCCGTTTAGGACGAATATCGATGCCACCCCTCTCGCCTTTTAATTTCGTTCATAACAGACGGATTCAAGGCATCCCATTTCCATCTTTTTCTAGACTACCGGTCAGAGTCTAGATGTTCCCATCCAAGGTTCGTTCCATTCAGAACGAATATCGATGTCACCCCTCTCGCCATTGAATTCAAATTCTAACAGATGGATTGAAGGCCACCCATTTCCATCTTTTTCTTGACTACTTGTCGAAGTCTAGATGTTCCCATCTAAGGTTAGATCCTTTCATGATGAATATCGGTGCCACCCCTCTCACCTTTCAATTCCGATCCTAACAGATGGATTCAAGGACACCATTTTCCTTCTTTTTCGAGACTACTGGTCGGAGTCTAAATGTTCCCATCCAAGGCTTGATCCATTCAGGACTACTATCGGTGCCACCCCTTTCTCCTTTGAATTTCGATCCTAACAGAGGGATTCAAGGCCTCCCATTTCCTTCTTTTTCTAGAATACCGGTCGGAGTCTAGAAGTTCCCAACAGATGTTCGATCCATTCAGAACGAATATCGGTGCCACCCCTCTCGCCTTTGTATTCTGATCCTAACAGACTGATTCAAGGCCTCCCTTTTCCATCTTTTTCTAGATACCGGTTGAAGTCTAGATGTTCCCAACCAAGGTTCGATCTGTTCAGGACGAATATCGGTGCCACCCCTCTCGCCTTTGTCATCGATCCAAACAGATGGATTCAAGGCTTCCCTTTCCCAACTTTTTCTAGACTATCGATCGGAGTCAAGATGATCCCATCAACGGTTCGATCCGTTTAGGACGAATATCGGCGCTACCACACTTGTCTTTGAATTTCGATCCTAATAGATGGATTCAAGGCCTCCCTTTTCCATCTTTTTTCTAGACTACCGGTCGGAGTCTAGACGTTCCTATCTGAGGCTTAATTTGTTCAGGACGAATATCGGTGCCACCTCTCTTGCCATTGAATTCCGATCCTAAAAGATGGACTCAAGGCCACCCTATTCCATCCTTTTCAAGACTACCGATCGAAGTCGAGATGTTCCCTTCCAAGGATTGATCCGTTCTGGACGAATATTAGAGCCACCCCTCTCGCCTTTGAATTTTGATCCTAACAGACGGATTAAAGGCCACCCTTGTCCGTTCTAGACAAATGTCGGTGCCACCCCTCTTGCCTTTGAATTGCTATCCAAACAGACGGATTCAAGGCTTCCCTATTCCATCTTTTTCAAGACTACCGGTCAAAGTCTAGATGTTCCCATCCACGATTCGATCCATTCAGGACAAAATATCGGTGGCACCCCACTCGCCTTAGAATTTCTATCCTAATAGATGGATTCAAGGCATCCCTTTTCCATCATTTTCTTGACTACCAGTTGGAATCTAGATGTTCCCATCCGAGGTTCGATCCATTATGGACGAATGTCGGTGCCACCCCTCTTGCCTTCGAATTTCGATCCAAACAGACGGATTCAAGGCTTCCCGATTCCATCTTTTTATAGACTACTTATCGGAGTCTAGATGTTCCCATCCACGGTTCGATCCTTTAATGACGAATATCGTTGCCACCCCTCTCACCTTTGTATTCTGATCCTAATAAAAGGATTCAAGGCCTCCCTTTTCCAACTTTTTCTAGACTACCGGTTGGAATCTTGATGTACCCATCCGAGGCTCGATCCGTTCTGGACAAATAACGGGGACACCCCTCTCGCCTTTGAATTCGATCCTTATAGATGGATTCAAGGCCTCCCTTTTCCATCGTTTTCAAGACTACCGGTCGGAGTCTAGATGTTCCCATCTGAGGTCTGTTCCGTTCAGGACGAATATCGATGCCACCCTTCTTGCCTATGAATTCAATCCTAACAGACGGATTCAAGGCCTCCCTTTTCCATCTTTTTCTAGACTACTGGTCAAAGTCTAGATGTTCCCATCCGAGATTCGAACCGTTCAGGACGAATATCGATGCCACCCCACTCGCCTTCGAATTCCGATCCCAACAGATAGATTCACGACCTCCCCTTTACTTCTTTCTCTAGACTACCGGTCGGAGTCTAGATGTTCCCATCTGAGGTTCTATCCATTCAGGATGGACATCGGTGCCACCCCTCTCACCATTGAATTCGATCCTAACAGACAGAATCAAGGCCTCCCTTTTCCTTCGTTTTCGAGACTACCGGTCATAGTCTAGTTGTTCCCAGCCGAGGTTCGATCCGTTCTGGTCGAATGTCGGTGCCACCACTCTCGCCATCAAATTCCAATCCAAACAGACGGATTCAAGGCTTCCCGTTTACATCTTTTTCTAGACTACTGGTTAGAGTCTTGATGTTGCCATCCGAGGTTCGATCCTTTTAGGACGAATATCAGTGCCACCCCTCTCGCCTTTGAATTCCGATTGTAACTGATGGATTCAAGGCATCCCATTTCCATCTTTTTCTAGACTACCAATCAGAGTCTAGATGTTCCCATCCGAGGTTCGTTACGTTCAGAACGAATATCGGTGTCACCCCTCTCGCCATTGAATTCTAATCCTAACAGACAGACTCAAGGCCACCCATTTCCATCTTTTTCTTGACTACATGTCGGTGTCTTGATGTTCCCATCTAAGGTTAGATCCTTTCATGACGAGTATCGGTGCCACCCCTCTCGCCTTTCAATTCCGATCCTAGCAGACTGATTCAAGGCCTCCATTTTCCATCTTTTTCTAGACTACCAGTTGGAGTCTTGATGTTCCCATCCAAGGATTGAACCATTCAGGACTAATATCGGTTCCTCCCCATTCGCCTTTGAATTCTGATCCTAACAGATGGATTCAAGGCCTCCCATTTCCATCTTTTTCTAGACTAACGGTTGGAGTCTAGATGTTCCCAACCGAGGTTCGATCCGTTCAGAACGAATATCGATGCCATCCCTCTCGCCTTTGTATTCTGATCCTAACAGATGGATTCAAGGCTTCCCATTCCCATCTTTTTCTACACTACCAGTCGGAGTCTAGATGTTCCCATCACCGGTTCGATCCATTCTAGACGAATATCAGTGCCACCGCCGCACTCACCTTAGAATTTCAATCCTAATAGATGGATTCAAGGCCTCCCTTTTTCATCTTTTTCTAGACTACTGGTCAGAGCCCTGATGTTCCAATCTGAGGATTAATCCATTTAGGAAGATTATCGGTACCACCACTCTCACCATTGAATTCCGATCCAAACAGATGGACTCAAGGCCACCCTATTCCTTCTTTTTCTTGACTACCGGTCGAAGTCGAGATGTCCCCATCCAAGGTTCGATCCGTTCAGGACGAATATCGGAGCCACCCCTCTCGTCTTTGAATTTCTATCCTAACAGACAGATTCAAGGCCTCCCTTTTCCATCATTTTCTAGAATACTGGTCGGAGTCTAGATGTTCCCATCCGATGTTCGATCCATTCAAGACGAATATCGGTGCTTGCCATCTCGCCATTGAATTCCGATCCTAACAGACGGATTCAAGGCCTCCAATTTCAAACTTTTTTAGACTACCAGTCAGAGTCTAGAAGTTCCCATCCGAGGTTCGACTCGTTCAGGATGAATATCGGTGCCACCCCTCTCTCCTTTGAATTTCGACCCTAACAGATGGATTCATGGACTCCCCTTTCCATCTTACTATAGACTACCGGTCGGAGTCTTGATGTTCCCATCCGAGGTTCGATCCGCTCAGGACGAATATCAGTGCAACACGTCTCGCATTTGAATTTGATCCTAACAAACGGATGCATGGCCTACCTTTTCCATCTTTTTCTAGACTACCGATCGGTGTCTCGGTGTTCGCATCTATGTTCGAATGGTTCTGGACGAATATCGGTGCCACCCCTCTCGCCTTTGAATTTCATTCCTAACAGACGGATTCAATGCCTCCCTTTTCTATCTTTTTCCAAACTACTGGTAGGAATCTAGATGTTCCCAACCAAGCTTCGATCCATTCAAAACAAATATCGGTGCCTCACCTCTCGCCTTTCTATTCTGATCCTAAGAGAAGGATTCAAGGCCTCCCTTTTCAATCTTTTTCAGGATACCGATCGGGGTCAAGCTGTTCCCATCTGAGGTTCGATCCGTTCGGAAAGAATATCGATGGCACCCATCTTGCCTTTGAATTCAAATCTTAACAGATGGATTAATACCCTCAACTTTCCATCTTTTTCTAAACTACCAGTCGGTGTCTAGATGTTCACATCCCAGGTTCGATCAGGTCCGGACGAATATCAGTGCCACCCCTCTCGCCTTTGAATTATGATCCTAACAGACGGATTCAACGTATCCCTTTTCCATCTTTTTCTAGACTACCGATCGGAGTCTAGGTGTTCCCATCTGTGGTTTGGTCTGTTGGGAACGAATGTCAGTGCCGCCCCACTCGCCTTTGAATTCTTATCCTAACTGACGAATTCATGGCATCCCTCTTCCATCTTTTTCAAGACTATCAGTCAGAGTCTTGATGTTCCCATCCGAGGATCGATCCATTCAGGACGAATATCAGTGCCACCCCTCTCGCTTTTGATTTCCAATCCAAACAGATGGATTCAAGGCCTCCCTTTTCCATCTCTTTCAGGACTACTAGACAGATTCTAGATGTTCCCATCGGAGGTTTAATCCGCTCAGGATGAATATCAGTGCCACCCCTCTCGCCTCTGAGTTCTAATCCAAACTAACGGATTCATGGCCTCCCTTTTCCATCTTTTTCGGGACTACTGCTCGGAGTCTTGATATTCCCATCCGAGGTTCTTTCCGTTCAGGATGAATATCGGTGCCACCCCACTCGCCTTTCAATTTCGATCCTAACAGACGGATTCAAGGCCAGCCTTTTCCATCTTTTTGTAGACTACCGGTCAGAGTTTAGATGTTCCCATCTCAGGTTCAACTCTTTCAAGATGAATATCGATCCCACCCCTCCCGCCATTGAATTCCAATCCAAACGGACGGTTAAAAGGCCTCCGTTTTCCTTCTTTTTATAAACTACCGGTCGGAGTCAAGACGTTCCCAATCGTGGTTCGATCCATTCAGGACGAATATCAGTGCCACCCCTCTCGCCTTAGAATTCTGATCCAAATGGGCGGATTCAAGGCCTCCCTTTTCCATATTTTTCTAGACTACCGGTCAGAGTCTAGATGTTCCCATCCGAGGTTCGTTCCATTCAGAATGAATATTAGTGCCACCCCTCTTGCCATTGAATTCTGATCCTAACAGACGGATTCAAGGCCTCCCTTTTCCATCTTTTTTTTGACTACTGGTCGGAGTCTAGATGTTCCCATCCGAGGTTCGATCGGTTAAGGACAAATAACGATGCCACGTCTCTAGCCTTTGAATTCCGATCCTAACAGACAGATTCATGGCTTCCCTTTTCCCTCTTTTTCTAGACTACCAGTCGGAGTCAAGATGTTGCCATCCGAGGTTCGATCCGTTCAGGATGAATATCGGTGCCTCCCCTCTCGTCTTTGAATTCCATCCTAACAGATGGATTCAAGGCATCCCTTTTCCTTATTTTTCTTGACTACCGGTCGAAGTCTAGATGTTCCCATCCGAGGTTCGATCCATTCAGAACGAATTTCAGTGCCACCCCTCTCGCCATTGAATTCTGATCCAAATAGATGGATTGAAGGCCTCCCATTTCCATCTTTCTCTTGACTACAGGTCGGAGTCTAGATGTTGCCATCCAAGGTTCGATCCGTTCTGGATGAATGTCGATGCCACCCCTCTCACCATTGAATTCCGATCCTAACAGACAGATTCAAGGCCTCCATTTTCCATCTTTTTCTAGACTACCGGTTGGAGTCTAAATGTTCTCATCCAAGGTTTGATCCGTTCAGAACGATTATCGGTGCCACCCCTCTCACCATTGTTTTCTGATCTTGACAAACGGATTCAAGGCCTCCCTTTTCCATCAAGGCCTCCATTTTCCATCTTTTTCTAGACTACCAATCGGTGTCTCGATGTTCCCATTTGTGGTTCGATCGTTTTAGGACGAATATCGGTGCCACCCCTCTCGCCATTGAATTCCGATCCTAACAGATGGATTCAAGACATCCCTTTTCCATCTTTTACAAGACTACCGATCGGAGTCTATATGTTCCCATCCGTGGTTTGATCCGTTCAGGACGAATATCGTTGACACACCTCTCACCTTTGAATTCCGATCCTAACAGATGGATTCACGGCCTCCCTTTTCCATCTTCTTCTAGACTACTGGTCGGAGTCTCGATGTTCCCAACCGAGGTTCGTTCCGTTCAAAACGAATATCGGTGCCACACCTCTCGCCTATGTATTCTGATCCTAATAGACTGATTCTAGGCCTCCCTTTTTAATATTTTTCTAGATACTGCTCGAGGTTTAGCTGTTCCCACCTGAAGATTGATCCGTTCGGAATGAATATCGCTGCCACCCTTCTCGCCTTTGAATTCAAATCCTAACAGATGGATTAATGCCCTCAACTTTCCATCTTTTTCTAGACTACTGATCGGAGTCTAGATGTTCCCATCTCAGGTTCGATCAGTTCTAGACAAATATCAGTGCCACCCCTCTCGCGCTTTTAATTATGATCCTAACAGATGGATTCAAGTCATCCCTTTTCCAACTTTTTCTAGACTACCGATCGGAGAGTCGGTGTTCCCATCCGAGGTTCGTTCCCTTGGGAATGAATGTCGGTGCCACCCCACTCGCCTTTGAATTCTTATCCTAACTGACAGATTCAAGGCATCCCTCTTCCATCTCTATCTAGACTATCGGTCGGAGTATTCATGTTCCCATCCGAGGTTCGATCCGTTCAGGACGAATATCGGTGCCTCCCCTCTCACCTTTGAATTTCTATCCTAATAGACAGATTCGTGGCCTCCCCTTTCCATCTTATTCTAGACTACCGGTCAGAGTCAAGATGTTCCCATCCGACGATCGATCTGATCAGGACGATTATCGGTGCCACCCCTCTCACCATTGTTTTCTGATCCTAACAGATGGATTCAAGGCATCCCTTTTCCATCTTTTTCTAGACTACCAATCGGTGTCTTGATGTTCCCATTTGTGGTTCGATCATTTCAGGACGAATATCGGTGCCACCCCTCTCGCCATTGAATTCCGATCCTAACAGATGGATTGAAGGCATTCCCTTTCCATCTTTTAGAAGACTACTATCCAAAGTTTGTATGTTCCCATCCATGGTTCGATCTGTTCAACCCGAATATCGGTGCCACCCCTCTCGCCTTTGAATTTTGATCCTAACAGACGGATTCAACGCCTCCCTTTTCCATGTTTTTCTAGACTACTGGTCGGAGTCTAAATGTTCCCAACCGAGGTTTGTTCCGTTCAAAACGATTACCGGTGCCACACCTCTCGCCTATGTATTCTGATCCTAACAGACGGATTCTAGGCCTCCCTTTCCAATCTTTTTCAGGATACTGGTCGAGGTCTAGTTGTTCCCATCAGAGGTTTGATCCGTTCGGAATGAATATCGGTGCCACCCATCTCGCCTTTGAATTCAGATCCTAACAGATGGATTAATGCCCTCAACTTTCCATCTTTTTCTAGACTACCAGTCAGAGTCCAAATGTTCACATCCCAGGTTTGATCAGTTCCAAATGAATATCGGTGCCACCCCTCTCTCCATTGAATTATGATCCTAACTGATGGATTAAAGTCATCCCGTTTCCATCATTTTCTAGACTATCAGTTGGAGTCTGGGTGTTCCCATCTGAGGTTCTTTCTATTGGGAACAAATGTCAATGCCACCCCACTCACCTTTGAATTCTTATCCTAACTGACGGATTCAAGGCATCCCTCTTCCATCTTTATCTAGACTATCGGTTAGTGTCTTGATGTTCCATTCTGTGGTTCGATCTGTTAAGGACGAATATCGATGGCTCCCCTCTCGCCTTTGAATACCGATCCTAACAGACGGATATGTGTCCTCCCCTTTCCATCTTATTCAAGACTACCGGCTAGAGTCAATATGTTCCCATCTGACGTTCGATCTGATCAGGACGAATATCGGTGCCACCCCACTCGCCTATGAATTCCGATCCAAACAAACAGATTCAAGGCCTCCTTTTTCCATCATTTTCCAGACTTCCGGTCGGAGTCAAGATGTTTCCATCCGAGGTTCGATCTGTTCAGGATGAATATTGTTGCCACCCCTCTCGCCTTTCAATTCCGGTCCTAACAGGCGGATTCAAGTCCGCCCTTTTCCATCTTTTTCTAGACTATTGGTCGGAGTCATGATGTTCCCAACCGAGGATCTTTCCGTTTAGGACGAATATCGGTGCCACCCAACTCGCCATTGAATTCTGATCCTAACAGACGTATTCAAGGCCACCCGTTTCCATCTTTTTCTAGACTACCGATCGGAGTCTAGAAGATCCCATCCAAGGTTCGACCACTTCCGGACGAATATCGGTGCCACCCCTCTTGCCTTTGAATTTCGATCCTAATAGACGGATTCATGGCCTCCCCTTTCCATCTTATTCTAGACTACCAATCGGAGTCTAGATGTTCCCATCCAAGGTTCGATCTGCTCAAGACAAATATCGGTGCAACACCTCTCGCCTTTGAATTCGATCGTAACAAACGGATGCAAGGCCTCCCTTTTCCATCTTTTTCTAGACTATCGATCAGTGTCTCAGTATTCTCATCTATGGTTCGATCGTTTCAGGACAAATATCGGTGCCACCCCTCTCGCCATTGAATTTCGATCCTAACAGATGGATTCAAGGCATCCCTTTACCATATTTTACAAGACTACCGGTCGGAGTCTATATGTTCCCATCCGTGGTTTGATCCGTTCAGGACGAATATCGGTCACACCCCTCTCGCCTTTGAATTCCAATCCTACCAGATGGATTCATGGCCTCCCTTTTCCATCTTCTTCTAGACTACTGGTCGGAGTCTCGATGTTCCCAACCGAGGTTCGTTCCGTTCAAAACGAATATCGGTGCCACACCTCTCGCCTATGTATTCCGATCCTAATAGACTGATTCTAGGCCTCCCTTTTTAATATTTTTCTAGATACTGGTCGAGGTCTAGCTGTTCCCACCTGAAGATTGATCCGTTCGGAATGAATATCGCTGCCACCCTTCTCGCCTTGGATTCAAATCCTAAGAATTGGATTAATGCCCTCAACTTTCCAAGTTTTCTAGACTACTGATCAGAGTCTAGATGTTCCCATCTCAGGTTCGATCAGTTCCAGACAAATATCGGTGCCACCCCTCTCGCCTTTTAATTATGATCCTAACAGATGGATTCAAGTCATCCCTTTTCCATCTTTTTCTGGACTACCGATCGGGGAGTCGGTGTTCCCATCCGAGGTTCGTTCCCTTGGGAATGAATGTCGGTGCCACCCCACTCGCCTTTGAATTCTTATCCTAACTGATAGATTCAAGGCATCCCTCTTCCATCTCTATCTAGACTATTGGTCGGAGTCTTCATGTTCCCATTCGAGGTTCGATCCGTTTAGGACGAATATCGGTGCCTCCCCTGTCGCCTTTGAATTTCTATCCTAATAGACAGATTCGTGGCCTCCCCTTTCCATCTTATTCTAGACTACCGGCCAGAGTCAAGATGTTCCCATTCGACGATCGATCATATCAGGATGAATATCGGTGCCACCCCACTCGCCTTTGAGTTCCGATCCAAACAGATAGATTCCAGCCCTCCTTTTTCCATCATTTTCTAGACTACCGATCGGAGTCAAGATGTTCCCATTCGAGGTTCGATCCGTTCTGGACGAATATCGTTGCCACCCCTCTCGCCTTTGAATTCTGGTCCTAACAGACGGATTCAAGTCCTCCCTTTTCCATCTTTTTCTAGACTACTGGTCGGAGTCATGATGTTCCCAACTGAGGTTCTTTCCGTTCGTGACGAATATCAGTGCCACCCTTCTCCCATTTGAATTCTGATCCAAATAATCGGATTCAAGCCCTCCCTTTTCCATCTCTTTCAGGACTACCAGTTGGAATCTAGATGTTCCCATCCGAGGTTTAATCCGTTCAGGATGAATATCGATGCCACCCTTCTCGCCTTTGAGTTCTAATCCAAACAGACGGATTCATGGCCTCCCTTTTCCTACTTTTTCTAGACTACTGGTCGGACACTTGATGTTCCCATCTGAGGTTCTTTCCGTTCAGGACGAATATCAGTGCCACCCCACTCACCTATGAATTTTGATCCTAACAGACGGATTCATGGCCACCCTTTTCCATCTTTTTCTAGACTACCGATCGAAGTCTAGATGTTCCCATCCGAGGTTCAACCTGTTCTGGACGAATATCGGTGCCACCCCTCTCGCCATTGAATTCCAATCCTAACGAACGGTTAAAATGCCTCCTTTTTCATTTTTTTTCTAGACTACCGGTCAGACTCAAGATGTTCCCAATCGAGGCTTGATCCATTCTGGACAAATATCAGTGCCACCCCTCTCACCTTAGAATTCCGATCCTAACGGACGGATTCATGGCCTCTCTTTTCCATCATTTTCTTGACTACTGATCGGAGTCTAGATGTTCCTATCAGTGGTTCGATCCGTTCAGGATGAATATCAGTGCCACCCTTCACGCCTTTGAATTCGATCCAAGCCGATGGATTCAAGGCTTCCCTTCTCCATCTATTTCTAGACTACCAGTCGAAGTCTTGATGATCCCATCCGAGGTTCGTTTTGTTTAGGATGAATGTCGGTGCCACCCTTCTTGCCATCGAATTCTGATCCAAAAAGACGGATTCAAGGCCCCCCTTTTCCATCAATTTCTTGACTATAGGTTGGAGTCAAGATGTTCCCATCTGAGGTTCGATTCGTCAAGATGAATATCGGGGCCACCCCTCTCGCCTTTGAATTCGATCCTAACAGACCGATTCAATGCCTCCCATTTCCACTTTTTCTTAACTACCGATCGGAGACTAGACGTTCCCATCCAAGGTTTGATCAGTTCAGGATGAATATCGGTGCCACCCCTCTCACCTAAGAATTTTGATCCTAATAGACTGATTTATGGCCTCCCTTTTCCATCATTTCATAGACTACTAGTCGGAGTCTAGATGTTCCCATCCAAGGTTCGATCCATTTTGGATGAATATCGCTGCCACCCCTCTCACCGTAGAATTCCGATCCGAACTGACAGATTCATGGCCTCCCATTTCCATCATTTTCAAGACTACCAGTCGTAGTCTAGTTGATCCAATCCGAGGTTCGATTTGTTCTAGACAAATGTCGATGCTACACCCCTCGTCTTCGAATTCCTATCAAAACAGACGGATTCAAGGCTTCCCATTTCCATCTTTTACTAGACTACCGATCGGAGTCTAGATGCTCCCATCCGAGGTACGATCCGTTCAGGATGAATATCTGCACCACCCCTCTCACCTTAGAATTTCGATTGTAATAGACAGATTCATGGCCTCCCTTTTCCCTGTTCTTTTAGACAACCGGTAGGAGTCTGGATGTTGCCATCCGAGGTCTGATCCGTTCCAGACGAATATCATTGCCACCCCTCTCGCCTTTGAATTCCGATCCTAACAGATGGATTCAAGGCATCCCGTTTCCATCTTTCTCTAGACTACCGATCAAAGTCTTGATGTTCCCATCCGAGGTTCGATCCGTTCAGGATGAATATCTCCACCACCCCTCTCGCCTTAGAATTTCGATCATAATAGACGGATTCATGGCCTCCCTTTTCCCTCTTTTTCTAGACAACCGATCGGAGTCTTAATGTTGCAATCCGATGTCTAATCCCTTCAAGACGAATATCGGTTCCACCCCTCTCACCATTGATTTCCAATCCTAACAGATGGATTCGAGGCATCCCGTTTCCATCTTATTCAAGTGTACTGGATGGATTCAAGACGTTCCCATCCGAAGTTTTATCCATTCTGGACGAATATCGGGGCCACCCCTCTCGCCATTGAATTCTGTTCCTAACAGATGGAATCAAGGCCTCCCATTTCCATCTTTTTCTTGACTACCGATCGGAGACTAGAAGTTCCCATCCAAGGTTTGATCCGTTTAGGACGAATATCGGTGGCACCCCTCTCGCCTAAGAATTTCGATCCTAGTAGACTGATTCAAGGCCTCCCATCTCCATCATTTCCTAGACTACTGGTCGGAGTAGATGTTCCCATCCGAGGTTCGATCCATTTAGGATGAATATCGGTGCCACCCCTCTTGCCTTTGAATTCCAATCCTAACTGATGGATTCATGGCCTCCCATTTCCATCATTTTCTAGACTACCCATCTGAGGTTCGATCCGTTCGGGTTGAATATCGGTGCCACCCTAGTGGCCTTTGAATTTTGATACGAACAGACGGATTCAAGGCCTAGTTTTTCCCATCCGAGGTTCGATATGTTCTAGACAAATGTCGATGCCACCCCACTCGCCTTCGAATTCTGATCAAAACAGACAGATTCATGTCATTCCTTTTCCATCTTTTCCTAGACTACCGGTCAGAATTTAGATGTTCCCATCCGAGGTTTGTTCCATTTTGAACGAATATCAATGCCACCCCTCTCGCCATTGAAATTGATCCTAATAGACAGATTCAAGGCCTCCTTTTTCCATCATTTTATTGACTAAAAGTCGGAGTCTAGATCTTTCCATCCGAGGTTCGATCTGTTAAGGACGAATGTCG
This sequence comes from Posidonia australis, assembly GCA_024699735.1. Lineage (NCBI taxonomy): Eukaryota > Viridiplantae > Streptophyta > Magnoliopsida > Alismatales > Posidoniaceae > Posidonia > Posidonia australis. Next base: position 78,297 of record JAMKQA010247243.1, read on the forward strand.
GTGCCACGCCTCTCTCCAGTGAATTTTGTTCCTAACAGAGGGATTCAAGGCCCCCATTTTCCATCATTTTCTAGACTACCGGTCGGAGTCTAGATGTTCCCAACCATGGTTTGATCCATTCAGAACGAATATCGATGCCACCCCTCTCACCTTTGTTTTCTGATCCTAACAAACGGATTCAAGGCCTCCCTTTTCCATCTTTTTCTACTTGCCAGTCGACGTCTAGATGTTCCCATCTGATGTTCGATTTGTTCAGGACGAATATCGGTGCCACCCCTATCGCCTTTGAATTTTGACCCAAACAGACGGATTCGAGGCCTCCCGTTTCCATCTTTCTCTAGACTACCGATCATAGTCTAGATGTTCCCATTCGAGATTCATTCCATTCAGAACGAATATCTGAGCCACCGCTCTCACCTTTGTATTCTGATCCTATCAAACAGATTCATGGCCTTCCTTTTCCATCATTATCTACATACCGGTCGGAGTCTAGATGTTCCCATCCGAGGTTCGTTCCGTTTAGAACGAATATCAGTGCCACCTTTCTCGCCATCGAATTCTTGTCCTAAATGATAGATTCAAGGCCTCCCTTTTCTTCCATTTTCTCGACAACCAGATGGAGTCTAGATGTTCCCATCCGAGGTTTGATCCGTTTAGGACGAATATGGCACACCCCTCGCCTTTGAATTTTGATTCTAACAGACTGATTCAATGCCTCCACTTTCCATCTTATTCTAGACTACCAGTTTTAGTCTAGATGTTCCCATCAGAGGGTCGTTTATTTAAGGACGAATATCAATGCCACCCCTCTCGTCATTGATTTCGATCCTAACAGACGAATTCAAGGCCACCCTATTCCATCTTATTCTAGACTACCTGTCGCAGTCTAGTCGATCCCATCCGAGGTTCGATCTGTTCTAAACGAATGTCGGTGCCACCCCCCTCGCCATCGAATTCCTATGAAAACAGACGGATTCAAGGCTTCCCGTTTCCATCTTTTACTAGACTACCGGTCGGAGTCTAGATGCTCCCATCCAAGGTACAATCCATTCAGGATGAATATCTGCACCACCCCTCTCGTCATAGAATTTCGATCGTAATAGACAGATTCATGGCCTCCCTTTTCCCTCTTTTTCTAGACAACCGGTCGGAGTATGGATGTTGCCATCCGAGTTCTGATCCGTTCTAGATGAATATCGTTGCCACCCCTCTGGCCTTTGAATTTCGATCCTAACAGATGGATTCAAGGCATCCCATTTCCATCTTTTTCTAGACTACAAGTTGGAGTGTAGATGTTCCCATCCGAGGTTCGATCCGTTCGTGATGAATATCTACGCCACCCCTCTCGCCTTAGAATTTCGATCATAATAGACGGATTCATGGCCTCCCTTTTCCCTCTTTTTCTAGACTATTAGTCGGAGTCTTGATGTTGCCATCCGATGTCTAATCTGTTATGACGAATATCTATTCCACCCCTATCGCCTTTGAATTCCGATCCTAAGAGACGGATTCAAGGCATCACTTTTCCATCATTTTCATGAGTACCGGTTGGATTGAAGACGTTCCCATTCGAAGTTTTATCCATTTTGGACGAATATCGGGGCCACCCCTCTCACCATTGAATTCTGATCCTAACAGACAGATTGAAGGCCTCCCTTTTCCATCATTTTCTTGACTACTGGTCGGAGTCTAGATGACCCCATCTGATGTTCGATCCGTTTAGGACGAATATCGGTGCCACGCCTCTGGCCCATGAATTCCGATCCTAACAGACGGATTAATGCCTTCCCTTTTCCCTCTTTTTCTAGACTACCAGTCGGAGTCTAGATGTTGCCATTCGAGGTTCGATCCATTCAGGATGAATATCGGTGCCACCCCTCTCGCCTTTGAATTTCGATCCTAACAGACGGATTCAATGCATCCCTTTTCCATCCTTTTCTTGACTACCAGTCGGAGTCTGGATATTCCCATCCGAGGTTCGTTCCATCGAGAACAAATTTTATTGCCACCCCTCTCGCCATTGAATTCTGATCCAAACAGACGGATTCAAGGCCTCTCGTTTCCATCTTTTTCTTGACTATAGGTCGGAGCTTAAATGTTGCCATCCAACGATCGGTCCATTCAGGACGAATATCGGTGCCACACCTCTCGCCTTTGAATTCCGATCCTAACTGATGGATTCAAGGCCTCCATTTTCCATCTTTTTCTAGACTACTGGTCAGAGTCTAGATGTTCCCAACCGAGATTTGATCTGTTCAGAACGAATATCGATGCCACCCCTCTAACCCTTGTTTTCTGATCCTAACAGATGGATTCAAGGCCTCCCTTTTCCATCTTTTTCTATATAACGGTCGGAGTCTAGATATACCCATCCGTGGTTCGATCCATTTAGGATGAATATCGGTGCCACCCCTCTTGCCTTTGAATTCTGACCCTAACAAATAGATTCAAGGCCTCCCTTTTCCATAGTTTTCCAGACTACCGGTCGGAGTCTAGATGTTCCCAACCGAGGTTTGATCCGTTCAGAACGAATATCGGTGCCACCGCTCTGGCCTTTCACTTCAAATCCTAATAGACGGATTCATGGCCTCCATTTTCCATCATTTTATAGACTATCAATCGGAGTGTAGATGTTTCCATCCAAGGTACGATCAGTTCCAGACAAATATCGGTGCCACCGCTCTCACCTTTGTATTCTGATCCTATTAGACGGATTCAAGGCCTTCCTTTTCTATCATTTTCTACATACCGGTCGAAGTCTAGATGTTCCCATCCGAGGTTCGTTCCGTTCAGAACAAATATTGGTGCCACCCCTCTCACCATCAAATTCTTATCGTAACTAACAAATTCAAGGCCTCCCTTTTATTCCATTTTCTAGACAACCGGTTGGAGTCTAGATGTTCCCATCCGAGGTTCGATCCATTTAGGACCAATGTCGCACCCCTCTAGCCTTTGAATTTCGATTCTAACAGATGAATTCAATGCCTCCCCTTTCCATCTTGTTCTAGACTACTAGTTTTAGTCTAGATGTTTCCATCCGAGGGTCGTTCCGTTATGGACGAATATCGATGCCACACCTCTCACCATTGAATTTGATCCTAACAGACGGATTCAAGGCCACCCTATTCCATCTTATTCCAAACTACTAGTCGCAGTCTAGTTGATTCCATCCGAGGTTTGATCTGTTCTAGACGAATGTCGGTGCCACCCCCTCGCCTTCTAATTCCTATCAAAACAGATGGATTCAAGGTATCCAGTTTCCATCTTTTACTAGAATACCGGTCAGAGTCCAGATGCTCCCATCCGAGGTACGATCCGTTCAGGATGAATATCTGCACCACCCCTCTTGCCTTAGAATTTTGATCGTAATAGACGGATTCATGGCCTCCCTTTTCCCTCTTTTTCTAGACAACCGGTCGGAGTCTGGATGTTGCCATCCGAGGTCTGATCCATTCCAGACGAATATCGTTGCCACCCCTCTCGCCATTGAATTCCGATCCTAACAGACGGATTCAAGGCATCCCGTTTCCAACATTTTCTAGACTACTAGTTGGAGTCTAGATGTTCCCATTCGAGGTTCGATCCATTCTGGATGAATATCTACACCACCCCTCTCGCCTTAGAATTTCGATCATAATAGACAGTTTCATGGCCTCCCTTTTCGCTCTTTTTCTAGACTACCGGTCGGAGTCTTGATGTTGCCATCCGATGTCTAATCCTTTCAAGACGAATATCGGTTACACCCGTCTCGCCTTTGAATTCCGATTGTAACAGATGGATTCAAGGCATCCCTTTTCCATCTTTTTCAAGAGTACCGGTTGGATTCAAGACGTTCCCATCCGAAGCTTTATCCATTCTGGACGAATATTGGGGCCACCCCTCTCGCCATTGAATTCTGATCCTAACAGATGGATTCATGGCCTCCCTTTTCCTTCATTTTCTTGACTACTGGTCGGAGTCTAGATGATCCCATCCGAGGTTCGATCCGTTTAGGATGAATATCGGTGCCACGCCTCTCGCCCTTGAATTCCGATCCTAACAGATGGATTAATGCCTTCCCTTTTCCCTCTTTTACTAGATGTTGCCATTCGAGGTTCGATCCGTTCAGGATGAATATCGGTGCCACCCCTCTCGCCTTTGAATTTTGATCCTAACAGATGGATTCAACGCATCCCTTTTCCATCCTTTTCTTGACTACCTGTCGGAGTCTAGATGTTCCCATCCGAGGTTCGTTCCATTGAGAACGAATTTCAGTGCCACCCCTCTCGCCATTGAATTCTAATCCAAACAGATGGATTCAAGGCCTCCCTTTTCCATCTTTTTCTAGACACCAGTCGGAGTCTAGATGTACCCATCCGTGGTTCTATCCATTCAGGACGAATATCGGTGCCACCCCTCTTGCCTTTGAATTTTGACCCTAACAAACGGATTCAAGTCCTCCCTTTTCCTTCTTTTTCCAGACTACCGGTCGGAGTCTAGATGTTCCCAATCGAGGTTTGATCCGTTCAGAATGAATATCGGTGCCAACCCACTCGCCTTTGACTTCAAATCCTAACTGACGGATTCATGGCCTCCATTTTCCATCTTTCTCTAGACTACCAATTGGAGTGTTGATGTTTCCATCCAAGGTACGATCAGTTCCAGACGAATATCTGTGCCACCCCTCATGGCCTCCATTCATGGCCATCCAAGGTACGATCCTAACAAACGGATTCGAGGCCTCCCATTTCCATCTTTTTCTAGACTACCAGTCGTAGTCTAGTTGTTCCCATCCAAGGTTTGTACCGTTCAAAACGAATATTGGTGCCTCCCTAATCGCCTTTGAATTCTTATCCTAACTGACAGTTTCAAGGCCTCCCGTTTCCATCTTTTTCCACATACTGGTCGGGGTCTAAATATTTCCATTCGAGGTTCAACCCGTTCAGGACGAATATCGGTGCCACCCCTATTGCCTTTGAATTCTGACCCAAACAGACAAATTCAAGGCCTCCCTTTTCCATTTTTTCTAGAAAACCGGTCGGAGTCTAGATGTTCCCATCAGAGGTTCATTCCGTTCAGAACGAATATCGGTGCCACCACTCCAGCCATTGTATTCTGATCCTAATAGACAGATTGAATGCCTCCCTTTTCTATCAATTTCTACGTACCGGTCAAAGTCTAGATGTTCCCATCTAAGGTTTGTTCCATTCGGAATGAATATCGGTGCCACCCCTCTCACCTTTGAATTCAGATCCTAACAGATGGATTCATGGCCTCCATTTTCCATCTTTTTCTTGACTACCAGTCAGAGTCTAGATGTTCCCATCCGAGGTTTGATATGCTCAGGAGCTGCCCCTCTCGCCTTTGAATTCCGATCCAAACAGACAAATTCAAGGCCTTCTTTTTCCATCTTTTTCGAGACAACTGGTCGGAATCTAGATGTTCCCATCCGTGTTTCGATCCGTTCTGGACGAATATCGTTGCCCCCCTCTCTTCTATGAATTCCTATTCTAATGGACGGATTGAAGGCCTCCATTTTCCATCCTTTTCTAGACTACAAGTCAGAGTCTTGACGTTCCCATTCGATGTTTTATCCGTTCTGGTCGAATATCGGGGCCACCTCTCTCGCCTTTGACTTCCGATTCTAACAAACGGATTCAAGGCCTCCCTTTTCCATCTTTTTCTTGAAGACTGGTCAGAGTCTAGATGTTCCCATCAGAGGTTTAATCCATTCAGGACGAATATTTGTGCCACCCCTCTCACCGTTGAATTCCGATCCTAACAGACATATTCAAGGCCTCCCTTTTCCATCTTTTTCTATACTATCGGTCGGAGTCTAGATGTTCCAATCCGAGGTTCGATCCGTTCTAGACGAATATCAGTGCCACCCCTCTCACCTTTCAATTCCGATCCTAATAGATAGATTCAAGGCCTCCCTTTTCCATCTTTTTCTAGACTACCATTCGAAGTCTAGATGTTCCCATCCGAGGTTCGATCCGTTCAGGACGTATATCAATGCCACCCCTCTCGCCATTGAATTTCGATCCTAACAAACGGATTCAAGGCCTCCCCTTTCCATCTTATTCTAGACTACCGACAGTGTCTAGATGTTCCCATTCGAGGTTTGATCCGCTTAGGACGAATATTGGTGCCACCCTTCTCGCCTTTGAATTCCGATCCAAACAGACAGATTCATGGTCTCCTTTTTACATCCTTTTCTAGACTTCCTGTCGGAATCTAGATGTTCCCATCAGTGGTTCGATCCATTCAGGACGAATATCATTGCCCCCACTCTCTTCTTTGAATTCCAGTCCTAACGGACGGATTCAAGGCCTCCCGTTTCCATCTTTTTCTAGACTACTGGTCGGAGTCTTGACGTTCCCATCCGAGGTTCTATCCATTTTGGACGAATATCGGGGCCACCCATCTCGCCTTCGAATTCTGATCCAAACAGACAGATTCAAGGCCTCCCGTTTCCATCTTTTTCTTGACTACTAGTCAGAGTCTTGTTGTTCCCATCGGAGGTTTAATCCGTACAGGACGAATATCGGTGCCACCCCTCTCGCCTTTGATTTCCAATCCAAACTGACGGATCGGAGGCCTCCCTTTTCCATCTTTTTCGAGACTACCGGTCAGAGTCTAGATGTTCCCATCCGAGGTTCGTTCTGTTCAGGACAAATATTAGTGCGACCCCTATCGCATTAGAATTCCGATCCTAATAGAAGGATTCAAGGCCTCCCTTTTCCATCTTTTTCTCGACTACCCGTCGAAGTCTAGATGTTCCCATGCGAGGTTCAATCCGTTCAGGATGAATATCGGAGCCACCCCTCTCGCCTTTGAATTCCGATCCTAACCGTCGGATTCAAGGCATCCCTTTTCCTTCTTTTTCAATACTACCAATCAGAGTCAAGATGTTCCCTTCCGATGTTCGATCCGTTCAGGACGAATATTGGTGCCACCCCTCTCGCCTTTGAATTCCAATCCTAACAGATGGATTAAAGGTATCCATTTTCCATCTTTTCCTAGACTAACGGTCGGAGTCTATATGTTCCCATCCGAGGATCAATCCATTCAGGACGAATATTGATGCCACCCCTCTCACCTTCGTATTCCGATCCTAACATACAGATTCAAGGCCTCCCTTTTCCTTCTTTTTCTAGACTACCGGTCGGAGCCTAGATGTTCCCATCCGATGTTCGATCCGTTCGGGACGAATATCTGTGGCCCCCCTCTCGCCTTTGAATTCTATCCTAACAGATAGATTCATGGCCTCCCTTTTCCATCTTTTTCTAGACTACCGGTTGGAGTCTAGATGTTCCCATCCGAGGTTCGATCTGTTTAGGACGAATATCGGTGCCACCCCTCTTGCCTTTGAATTCCGATCCTAATAGATGGATTCTAGCCCTCCCTTTTCCATCTCCTATTCTAGATTACTGGTAAGAGTCTAGATGTTCCCATCTGAGATTCGATCTGGAAAGACGAGTCTCGATGCCCCACTTTTGTTTTGTATTCTTCTCCTAACAGACGGAATCAAAGCAGACTGTCTTCCTCCTTCCTTTGGGCTGGTATTTCGAACTACACAGGCAATACTTGGGGTGCCTGATGGATTCCCCACTCACCATGTTCCTTCCCTCATTTCGGGCTGGTAGCCCGAACTACCCAGATGACTTTCGTGTCCTGTCACTTTTCGGTCGGCAAGCACCATGAGACTTGTCTAGCGTTTTACTCAACAGGTGTGATAAGCGGTCATGCCTTTTCGGAGCTGATTGGTTGTCAACTTGTCGGCATTTTTCTTTAGTATTGTCTTCTGTGATGTCGGCTTCCACTATGGCGTTTAGGGAGATAGAACAGAACTTTTGGTGCTTTCATCGACTGGTAGCTGGTAGCCAATAGCTAACTCTATCTTGCAGCTTCGGGCAGGGCATCTTCATCAACTTCGAGCAGCGATCTCCTCCTCTTGATCTTTTTTCCATGTAAGAAGGGTTGGGGTGTCTCTATTAACCCTAAGCATCAGTCTCTTTTCCATTCGTCCTCCGACCTCTCTGAGAGAGGGGCATATGTAGATACCCCATATGCTTGCAGTGGGACCATAAACTCTAAAACTAACCTGAATCAAATTTAAAAACTCAAAAACCTAACTTAAAACCCTAAAATTATCTTGAAAACCCTAATCCAAACCCTAAACACTAGGTCAAACCCTAAACCATAAGTCAAACCCCAAACCCTAATGTCAAACCCTAACAACCTAACTAACTTCCACTCCCTCATAACTACTCTAACAAACTCATGTAACAAACCAAACTCTCTAACTAACTCTCACTCCAACATAACAACCTCTAACCACCTATAACAACCTCTAACTACTTAAACAAACTCTAACAACTTCCAACTTAATCTAACAACTCTAACAACTTCCCACTTAATCCAACAGCCTCTAACTAACAACAACAACCCATAATAACCATGGCAAGCCTATAAATAACCCCATTTGCAAGTGAGAGAGGGTCGTTGGAAAATTTGAGAGGCGAGCCATCAAAGCCTTTTCCTCCCAATCAGAGCAACTAAAGGGGTCTAGGCACAAAGAGGAGGCTCGAGGAGGAGGAAAATCAAAGTTTCCAGCCATCTCCGGCGAGCTCCGGTGAGCTCCGACGGCCAACTCCACTGCCAGACTAGGTATGCCCTCCACTGACCTCAATTTACTTCAAAAATGGTTTCCTAGGTCTCCCTTTACCATCCCAGTCGATTCCAATGGAGCCAGAGGTCGCCCTTGGCTGAAATCGTGGTTTCAAGCCTCACCAGAGTCATTTTCTGGTGACCTAGGTGGGGTCACGAATCCAGTGATCGATTTGTGCCCTAGCCAGCTCGATCATCTCTCGCTAAGGTCCCTCTTGCCTCTCTGATCCCTTGTGCGCCGTTCTAGCTTCCTTGAGCCTCTAGTAGAAGATCGTAGGAGTCGTGCATCATTGTCGTTGCCAGAGAAGACGATTGGAAACGACAACGAACTGTGCGCTTACAGCCCCACCATGCCACTTCGAGCCTCCAAGAACGTTCCATGGAACGCCCTCTGCATTCCAGGGCCATCAAAGCCAAGCCTCATGCCCTAAATGACCTCCACAGTCAAGCTCACCGGAGTTGGATCGGGTCGACGGCAAGCGAGGTCTAGGGAATGAGGAGCGGTGTTATTCTTACATATTGAAGAGGGGAAATGTTCCACTCATTGCCTTCAAGTTTCCAGCAACCTTGAACCGCCGCGCTAGAGCCCTTGGAGCCACCTTCTTCCTCGACTCCGTCCTCGGAGTCACGTCGACGGCAAGGTAGGTGGGAGGCCAACTTCAGTCGTTGAGGCTGAGATCCAGACCATTAGATCTTCTCCCCTCTTTCTCCTCTTGCTCCTAGTGGAGGCTCATGCATGATCAGGCATTGGGATGACCCGGAAGGGCATCCCCCGCGGTCGTCAACGGCGGAGTTTCGTCGCCGACGGTCGTCACTCCTTTTCCCTTTAAAAAAATTAAAAAATAAGTTTTCTTTGAATAAACTTCTATTCTTTTTTTTTCTTGCATTTAGGACAATATTTCTTATGAATAGGTCCCTTTTTCTTACTTTTAGGACCCTACATATATTTTTAAATCATTTAATTAATATTTGTCTTGAAATATTGCAGAGGAAACCTTGTAAATTCTTGAAAATGTTTTCCAGGCTTAAAAGATAGACAAAAAACCCCTAGATTTTCTTTTCTTACATTTTAAGTCCCACACATTTGCATAAAAAACCATGCGCTTTGTTGAAATAATTCTGAATGCATATTTCTCTGTTTTAAATGCAAATTAAACCCTAGGAATTTAAATATTTGCTCAAATGTGACCTGAATTGCATTTTAGCCCCTAAATTTTACTAATTTCACACTAAATGCATGTTTTCTAGGGTAAATTTGGATGTCAGTCCCTGGAACATTCTACCATGAACACTTTTTCTTGCACATTTAACCCTAAATTTCTACAAAATTGAATTAAATACATGTTTTAATAGCAAAATTGCATATTGACCCTTAGGAATCTTTAATTTGGCCAAAAATGCATAGATTTGCACATTTGACCCTAGATTTCATAAAAATTACATAAAATGTGTTTCTCTATGTATTTTTGATGATTTAGCCTTAGAATTTCAGTTTTCATTGTGAATTTGGGATTTTTGCACAAGAGCACTTGGAATTTACATTTTTACACTCTCATATGCATTTTGTACATTTTGTTGATGTTTTTCATGCATATCTTATCATGTCTTCTTTCTCGCACTATGCACACACTTCTGGCACTTTTCAAACTCGATTTTCAAATCATTTCCCAGTTTTCTTCTAACTTTTACAATTCGGATTTGATTTGACTTTCCATCGCCCGAGGGCGTACATTAATAGGCTTAACAATGCCAACATTGTCTCAAATGAGGATTATTTTCCCAAATTTGATTTTCTCTGAATTATTCAAATTTCTGGTGATTTACGTGACGCTTTCCGAGAGTTTCTCAATTTTCACGGTTTTCATCAATGCCCACAAACATACAGTAAAGCGGCATTCTTAATGCCTACATTTGTCCCTCAGATTATCGTTTTTCCTTTTATTCATTTCTTCTCTTTGGTTTGGCATGTTTTTGCATTCACTTTAAGCATGTGCATTCAGAATAGGCAAGCATACACACAATAGACCATTAGCAACCAGATAACCTAGAAAGACCGAGTTCCTTGGGCGTATGGGGGTGCCTAACCCCTTCCCCATGCGTAACAAGAATCTTTACCTTTTCTTTGGCCCACATTGATTTGTACACTACATCCATTAAGCACGGTGCATGTCTTCACCTTGTTTTCTTTTGGATTTTTTCCTTTGTGATTGGTTTTTCTCGTCTTTCCATTAAAAGACTAAGTGGTGACGCCTTTCCTTACCCTTTCTTATCTTTCCTTGGTGTTTCCTAGTCTAGTCTTCTTCTCCGGATTCACCATCTTCACCGTGACCATATCGGGACTCCTTGTGTGCTTCCACACATCGTAAGGAGAGCCGTGCAGGGTTCCACCGGTATGGTCACAATAGGTTTGATAATGCCGACATTGACTCGAGTGAGGATTGTTTTTCCTTCATTAAATTTACTCAAATTTCATAACTTTTCGTTGTTTTGCATGATGCTTTCTGCATATTTCTAATTTTCATGATTTTCCTCATCATCTAAGGGTGTACAGTAATGTGGCATTTTCAATGGCTACAGTGTCCCTTAGATTATTTTTATCATTTTTCTTTTATTCATTTCTTATCTTTGATTTGTCATGATGTTGCATTCCTTTTACGCATCTGCATTAAGAGTAGACAAGTATACACACACTAGGTCATTAGTAAGCGGGAAACTTAGAAAGACTGAGTTCATCGAGCGCATGGGGGTGCCTAACACCTTCCCAATGCATAACAAGAATCCTTACCCTTTCTCTAGCCCACAATGGCTAAGTGTTGCATCCATTAGGCACAGAGCATACACGCATTCATTTACATTCATTTGCATCATTTTCTTGCATTTATATGCATTTTGGTTTTCCACGTCTTTCCATTAAAAGACTAGGTGGCGACTCCTTTTCCTTATCCATCTCTTTCTTATCTTTCTTTGGTGTATCCGAGTCTAGTCTCCTTCTTCGGATTCACCATCTTCACCATGACCATATTGGGACTCCTCGTGTGTTTCCATGCACCTTGGAGTCGTGCAGGGTGCCGCCAGCATGGTCACAGGAACTGGCGACTCCACTAGGGATAACCAGATTCAGGCTTTTGTTTTGGTTTTCTTACTTGCTTGTCATTGATCTGTACACTTTGTGTTTGTTTGCTTGTTCTATTTTTGTGTACATAATTGATTTTGCATGCCTTTTTACACAGTTGCTATGACACAACACATGCACATGACTTAATTCATGCCTTTTGATGCTTGTCTTCACTTGTGAGAACTACACTAGTACATGCCATGCTCATGCCTTTTGCTTGTTGATTTGGTGTTTGGATTCCATGATTGTGTATTTTGTTCTCTTTTCGGATTTGCCATGATTAGGAGAGCAGAGACATGTTTGCCCCCCTTTCTGGTTAGAATAAAACATACAAATTCAGACAAACAAATAATAAGGCATAACTAGAGACAAATGGTCAGAAATCCCCTTGGTTTAATAAAATGCAAGTAAAAGACACCAAAAATATGTGCATGAATGATCATTTTAGAAAGCATGCATCTTCTTCTCTCCTATGTCCACCTACAGTTTGTGAAGGACAATTCTAGTAGCCCATTTTATAGCTTTGGCATAGGGCGTGTAGCTAGTTTGTCCCCCCTTGTTTGGGGTGGTGTCGGTGTTAGTAGAGGTTACAGCTCTTTGCTACTACAGGAGTCGCAGCCACCAACGCACCACTCCTTCACTACCTACGCTTTGACCAGGTTTTAGAATGGGAACTTTACTTTTCTGACCAGAGTCAAAACCTAAACCCATGAGTGCGTCTTGTATGGTCAACACCATATGCGACATGCATGGTGAGAGAGTGCACTTTAGGACATTCATCTGCATTATGTGTCATTGCATGCCACTTTAATAACTTGCATTTGTCTTTGCGTCATTGTTTAGGTTCTGATGCCTATTTATCTCAGGTAGCTTGTTGTGAGGTCCACGACTAGGAGCTTGGGTGTCTCCATTGCTGGCGGCCTCCGTGGTTGTTTTCTCTTGCCATTTCTTAAGCTATTGGTCAATTTTGACAATAGTTCGTCCTAGAGCTCATGCGTTTGTCTTTGCCATAGCTCCATTCATATTCACTCATGGTCAGCCATGGCCCAATCGACCAGCGAGCCCCCAGCTGTTGTTCTAGAGGAAATCTTGGATTCAGTTCCTCCATCTTTCACTTCTTCTGATTCTCCTTCCCTCCATGCATTCTGTTTTAGGGTTCAAGGCGATTCTAAATCCATTTTGGGGCATTTGTAGGCACTCGTCGCTCAAGAGCCTGTCACCAAAAACCACTACAGTGATCACCACACAGGTTCTAGAAGTGCTAGATGCACCTCTTTCCTTGGGCTTTCTTGTTCCAGGAATTCAGTCGGCTGCGACTACTTCTGCCATAAGGTTTGTTTCTCTCCTGCTCTTGCTTTCTAACTCATCCATCTATGAGTCTTTTGTCATGCAACCACAACATCTGATGACTCTTGCAAAGATGTTGTAGGGCATGGCTCTTTATCCTAGTCCTACCTCTGCTCCTTTTCCCTTGACCCCTGAGGTTCCGATGCAAACCACCTTAGCGTTGTAGGCTCATTCCACAACACTTTCGCCCATACCTTCGCTTTAGCTCTTCACTGCTCCAACAAGGAGAGCGTCATCTTTACCTCTTGCACCATCACTGCACTATGCACAGCATGTGACTCCACCACCAAGTGGCCAGTCGTTTGGGCTAGATGGAGAGCAGTATGCCTCAAGCTCGTTGCCCGAAACTGTATCGGTGCAACAACTGTTACTCCCTCACTCTACATCATACACAACACAGCATGCAATCCATTCATTCCCTTTGCACCAGATTCAGGCTCATCCATGCATGACATCATTACACTCAGCACCTACGAACGGATATGCTGGTCCTTACGCTTTGACACCATGAGGTGTTAGGGTTGATCTGGAGGAGCACACATGCGTGACCCATATGGCATATGTGGCACTTGCATCAACTGATCTTGTCTTGTCAGCAGCTACTTTAGATGCCCTCCTAGCAAGGATTGACGATCTAGAAAGAGCACTTCGTCAAGTGCAAGGTCGGGAACACCAGTCATACCGCTTCCGGGACCTCTACTATTTTTTGGAGGCAACACTCCCCTCGAATTTCCACATCCTAGAATTTGAAAAATATAATTGCAGTGGTTGTCCAATATCCCATTTGAAGGTGTATTACGGAGACCTCGCGCAGCTTCAGGGTGATGAAAGGCTTCTGATCCGCTTGTTCCAGAAAAGTCTGATAGGGTCGACACTTAGATTGTTCACATCCCTCAACATGGCCTCTATCAAGACTTTGAATGACCACTTTAAGGCATTCTTGGAGCAATACTCCTTCAATCTTGACTTGACCCCTAAGCGAGAGGATCTTATCGCAATCCAGTAGGGCCCCCATGAGTCATTTGGGGAGTATGTCGGTCATTGGCATACACTAGCCTCCCAGATCAAGAATAGACCATCTGATGAGGAGTCTATTGACATCATTATAAGAGGAGAACAACCAGCGACTGGGGCTCTACTTAGCATTCAGCCCATCACTACTTTTGCATCACTGATTCGGGCTGGCGCTCACGTGGAGAGTTCGTAGAAAGGAGGGAACTTCCCTGCACTCTCTACATTTGCCAAGCTGGCCACTTCTTCTGGTAATAGCTTAAACAACAACACTGTCAACACTAGCAATGTCAAGAGGGTAGCCATCGCTTTCATCAAGCCTCCTGCCAAGCCTACTAGAGTAGAGAGCCAACTTGACCTAAACCAATTAGCAGTTGCACCTAGCTCTCCACACACTCCATCGTCGAACTAGTGCATCATGTCACACTGGCTCGACAAGGACAACAATCTAAGCATAGGCGTGATCGTCGCACTGAATGTGACTTCACTCCACTTGGTAGGCCGCTGAGTGCCCTCTTCCCTCAAGTTGTGTTGCTTCTACGACTCCTGGATCCTCGTCCACCACCGGACCCACTCCTAAGGTGGTATGACACAAATGCGCATTGCGATTATCATCGAGCCTCGGGGCACTCAACTAATGATTGCCACACACACCAGGATGTCGTTAAGAGCTTGATTGACAAAGGAGCTATTGTCGTTATTGCATAGGAGGCAGTATCCACACCTACACACCCTAGTGTAGCCAACCTCTCCTCTTCTGAGCCTACAAGCTCCAAAGATGTTTGAACTTTGGGGATTTATCTTCTCTCTCCTAGCCTTTTCCGACCCTATCAGCCCTGATCCTTTTCTTGCTGATTCCTAGCTCAGTCTAGTGATACATTCGTGCACCATTCCTGTTTCCATTACGTAGGGGAGGTTTACCCTGAAGTTTGCCAACTTGTCATGCATCAATTTAACTCGGAGCGCACAGATACCCTGAACCATAGAGTGTAGCAATTACAGATACATCAGAATCAACAATAAGCGCAGTCTTATCAACTAGCAATGGAAGCTCAACAACAGGGACTGAAGTCGTATCCTTCTTTTTTTTGTTATTTCATTCTTTGCATTGTCATCATGCATTCAAAAGAAAGAAAAGAAAAGAAAAGCAAGCATCCAAAAGAAGAAAATTACAAAAAAAATTAGAAAACAACATAAAAACCAAATATACTTTGCCCAATGATGAAAATCGTAAAATTTGCCTTCGTCAAATTGGAATGCTCTTCCTTAGATCGCACTGTTCAAATGATCAAGTAGCGAGGGAGCAACCACCTATCAGGGCCTGATAAAGTGCTCAAACTCTGCAGGGTCCTAGCACCTCCACATGGGAGATAAAATGCTAGGGTGACTCAGTGTGTGAGTCAAAAAAAGAATATTCCATTGCATGGGCTTAAAAACAACTAGAAGACAGAAGTTAGCCCAAGAGTAAGAGGCATGTGATGTAGCTTTATCCCTACCATACTTTGGAGAGGCGTTGAAACATGTGCCTAGTAGATCCACACCTTTGAAGGGTTGGCCCCCCTTCCTGCAGCAAAAGCTTCGAACTCGGATTAGGAGCCTTTTACCTCCAAGTCAGGTATAGGGTGAGGTCTTATGCCTATGAGGGAGGAAAAATAAATCGTGTAAACTCAAAAGAGAAGGTGCGGGACCTTAAAGAGTTTGGCATGGAGTTCGGTCTATCCCACCACCGCACAGCGAGCTTGAGTGCCACCTCTCATCTTACGAGAGCCACCCACGACTTGTGAGTCTTTGTAGGGCTAGCTGAGGTAAAGGTGTCCTCCTCTAATAGGCATGAAACTTTCCAATCCAACCAAGGGCAAACAAACAACAATCACAACAAATAAAAGTCATAGCTGATCAATAAAACTTGTTTACCTACTTAAGTAATTGCTTCACGCATCATCCATCAGCATGTCTCCCTACAACAATAAAGTCCATCACCACCATTACCTTGCTTGTTGCAGCCTTTCTACATACATTTCGCATTGCATTACAAAGTTTCTTTCAGTGTCTATAATCAAGGACATTTTAGCTACACTATGGTCAAAGCGCACGTACAACGAGATTATCATCCAATGCATAGGCTATACAAACCTATAGAATCAGTAGTATTGGCAATAATCTCCCTACGGTCAACAGAGTTCCACTAGCACTACTTGGGGAATGTCTGGTGATTGCACAGACAGGGATAGAATGTCTAGAGCACTTGCACCTAGACCCCCATGTCATTTGGCAGCTTGACTCGATACCAGAAGCATCTATCTTGTCCTGGTACCTCTCTCGAGTTGCCTTTTGTTATCATTTCATATCGTCTGCTAAGGAGCATGGCGCTTGCTCTCTAACCAAGCTCACACAGATTGCAATAGCTACGTCTCGAAGTCAGTTCTATTCACTAAGAGGATGTTAACTTCTCTTTGGATAGAACTAGTGCATCAGGCACTTCACGAGGCGTAGACTCACGACTTATGGTGCAGAGAGTCTAGACCAGAATCTCCAATCAGAATGTCTGGATTGTTTTGAGAAAATGCATTGTAATATCGTGCCTTCGGCATAGCTGTCAAGTGCATATTCCTCTAAGGGAGTGACAATCACTACGACTACAATGCTTACAGAGCTACAACCACAAGTAGCATCCCTGATCATAGAATGTCAGTTTTCAGTCCACTAAGCCACAGATACCAATTTCCCACAAAAATGTCGAGTCCGAGCAGTGAAATTTTAACAAAATTTGCTAACAACAACAGTTCAAAGCAATCACAGTTCAGGGTGCGCCCACAAGCAAGTGCTTCCTGGCAAACCTTTGTTGGCTAAACTAGTTGTCTAGGCCCCCCAACATTCTTCTGTTCCTTTCTTTCAACAACATCCTTAGCGTTCCGATACTAGGGGCATGTAAGCTGGCTTTTAGTATTATCTCCTGATACTAGGGGCATGTCAGCTTCCTTTTGGTATTATCTCCTGATACCAGACGCATGTCAGCTGCCTTATGGTATTATCTCCTAATACCAAGAGCATGACAACCACCTTTTGGTGTTATCCTTCTGATACCAGGGGCATGTTAGCTGCCTTTTGGTATTATTCACTTAATGTCACTATCATGTCAGTTTCCTTTTTGGTGTCCTCCTTTCGAACCGTCACCGATTGCTTCTCAGTTAGCGAGTTCGCTTTTCTAGCTTTCCAAACAGTCACCGACTGCTTCTCAGTTGACGTGTTCGTCTATCATCCTTTCAAACCATCCCTGACTGCTTCTCGGTTGATGTGTTTGCTTTTCTGCCTTCCGAACCATCACAGACTGCTTCTCTATTGATGTGTTCGTCAACCCTCCTCCCGAACCATCATCGACTGCTTCTCGATTGATGTGTTCGCTATCTACCTTCCGAACCGTCACTGACTACTTCTCGGTTGGCGAGTTCACTTTTCTAGCATTCTGAACCATCACTGACTACTTCTTGATTGATGTGTTAGTCTATCCTCCATTTGATCCGTCACCAATTGCTTCTCGATTGACGTGTTTGCTTTTATGCCATCCGAACCATCATCGACTACTTCTCAGTTGACGTGTTCATCTATCTGCCTTCTAAATCGTCACCGATTGCTTCTCAATTGGTGAGTTTGCTTTTCTAGCTTTTCGAATTGTCACCGACTGCTTCTCGGTTGACGTGTTCATCTATCCTCCATTCGAACCGTCACAGGCTACATCTCAGTTGATGTGTTTACTTTTCTACCTTCCGAACCATCACTAACTACTTCTTGGTTGATGTGTTCATTTATCCTCCTCCCGAATCGTCATCGACTGCTTATCGGTTGACGTGTTCGCTTATCCACCTTTTGAACCATCACCGACTACTTCTCGGTTGGCAAGTTCACGTTTCGAGCATTCCAAACGGTCATCGACTGCTTCTCGGTTGACATGTTCATCTATCCTCCATTTGAACCATCACTGGCTACTTCTAGATCGATGTGTTCACTTTTCTCCCTTCTGAACCATCACCGATTGCTTCTCGGTTGGTGTGTTTGTCTGTCCTCGTCTTGAACCGTCACCGACAGCTTCTTGGTTGATGTGTTCGTCTATCCTCTTTTCGAACTGTCACCGGCTACTTCTTGGTTGACATGTTCACTTTTTTGCCTTCTAAACCATCACCAACTCCTTCTCGGTTGACGTGTTCGTCTATCCACCTTCTGAACCGTCATCGACTTCTTCTCAGTTGGCGAGTTCACTTTTCTAGCTTTCCGAACCATCATCGATAGTTTCTTGGTTGACGTGTTCGTCTACCCTCCTTTCGACTATCATTGGCTACTTCTCGGTTGATGTGTTCACTTTTCTGCCTTCTAAACCATCACCGACTGCTTCTCGGTTGATGTGTTCATTTATCCTCCTCCCGAACCGTCACCGACTGCTTCTTTGTTGATGTGTTCATCTATCCTCCTTCCAAACCATCACTGACTGCTTCTCGATTGACGAGTTCATTTATCTTGCTTTCGGACCCATCACCGACTGCTTCTCTATTGACGAGTTCGTTTATCCTACCTTCTGGACTGTCATCGACTACTTCTTGGTTGATAGATTTGCTTTTTTGCTTTCTTTTCTATTACCAGGCATTTTTTTTTCAGGATGTTGTGTTAACCTCTTTCTTTGGGCTGTTATCCCGAACTATCCGATTGGCATCCATCAACTTGTCATCTCTTGATTGGTAAGTCCAAAACTTTCCATATCTTCTCGGTCGGTACGTTCGAAACTTGGGATATCCTCTCGGTCAGTAAGTCCAAAGCTTGTCGTACCCTTCGGTTGGTAAGTTCGCTATCTTACCATGCCCCTTTCAATTTTTACTCGTGACGGCTGGAATCGATGGTGCCCCCTTTGGTTGTGTTCCGAATGGACTAGACTAACCTCTTTCATTGGGATGGTACCCCAATCTACCCGATTGACACCTGTCAAGTTGTCTATCTTTTTGGTCGACAGGTCTGGTATCCTGTCATGCCCCCTTTCTCTTGGGCTGGTAGTCTGAACTACCCGGTTGACAACCGTTACATTGTTCGAAATGGGATGACAACCCAAACTGTTTGGTGATGAGTCTGACAACTTATCAAGCCCATTTTTGGTGGGCAAGCACCACGAGTCTTGTCTGGCGCGTTTTTGGCAAGTGTGATAATCAATCAAGCCCCTTAGGGGTTGACAAGTCATCAACTTGTCATCCTGCACCTCGCATCAACATACATCATGCATTGCATGCATCCTTCATTCATGCATCAGCGTTCATCAGCACATATTATTCATCACCAGTCACATTCACCTCAACATTAACACCAGTATTCAATGTTAGCATTCGAAACGATGAATGATGTGCATATTTTTTCGCACTTGCATTTTGCATCTAGGTTCTTATGTCTCCATCTTGAGTTTGGCATATATTTTCTGCATTAGCGTTTTGGTGGCAGGTCATGAAATTCGATGCGTTCACCGGCTGTGACCATGTCAGTGGAACCTTGCACGGCTCTCCTACGGTGTGTGGAAGCACAAGAGGAGTCCCGATACGGTCACGGCGAAGATGGTGAATCTAGAGAAGAAGACTAGACTCAGAAACACCAAGGAAAGATAAGAAAAGGATAAGGAAAGGAGTCGCCACCTAGTCTTTTAATGGAAAAACGAGGAAAACCAAACACAATGGAAAACCAAAAAGAAATCAAGGTGAAGAAAACTTGTATGCTCCGTGCCTAATGGATGTAGTGCACAAATCAATGTAGGCTAGAGAAAGGGTAAGGATTCTTGTTACGCATGGGGAAGGGTTTAGGCACCCCCATGGCCTGAAGAATTTGGTCTTTCTAGGATTCCTGCTTGCTAATAGTATATTGTGTGTATGCTTGCCTATTCTGAGTGCACATGCTAAAGATGACTTGACAACGTGCCAAATCAAGGAACTAATGAATAAAAGGAAAAAAGTTAATCTCGGGGACAATGTAGGCACTGCAAATGCCACTTTACTGTACGCCCGTGGGCGATGTGAAAAATAATGATAATTGAGAATATTCAGAAAGAGTCATGCAAATCACTGGAAACTCGATGAAATCCAAGAAACTCAAATTAGGGAAAATAATCCTCATTCAGGTCAATGTGGCATTATTAAGCCTGTTAATGTACGCCCTCGGGCGATGGAAGGCCAAATCAAATCAAGATCATAAAAGTCAGAGGAAAACCAGGAAACGATGTTAAAATTGAGTTTGAAACAAGTCAAAAGTTTGTGTATAATGCAAGAAAGAAGACATGAGAAAATATGCATGAAAAATAGCAACAAAATGTACAAAATGCATGTGAGAGTAAAAAGTGTAAATTCCAGGGACATTTGTGCAAAATTCCCAAATTTTGAATGAAGAAATTTTAGGACAAATATTAATAAAATGATTAAAATTCTATTGCAAGGACCTAAATGTAAGAAAAATGACCTATTTGTAAGAACATAGGAACCTTAGTGCAATAAAAGAAAAGCACAGCAGTTTATTCAAAAGAATACTTATTTTTATTTTATTTTTAAGGAAAAGGAGCGACGGCCGCCATCGTGGACTACCTGGGATGCCCTTTCGGGGCATCCTGATGCCTGATCAGGCATTAGAACTCACGAGGAGCAAGAGGAGGAGTAGTGGAGCACATCCATTGGCTCCGATGAGGCATCCGATGGTCGGAAGAGGAACCCCATCCCCGTCACCGTCGGGACAACTCCGGTGACGACGTCAGAGATGAAGAGGGCTCCAAAGACTGTTACGTGGTGATCCAGGGCTCTAGGTAGCTCAAGGGCGATGAGTGAAATGTTTCCCATCTCCTAGAAACAAGAAAGGCACTGCTCTTTGTTACTCGAACCTCGCTCGCCGTCAACCTGATCCACTCCAACGAGCTCGACTGCGATGGTGATCTAGTGCATGAAATGTGGCTCTGACTGCTCTAGAGCATTGGGGGCATGACGTCGATGGTTCTTGGTTGCTTGGAGTGGCACGACGGAGCGGGAGGCACCTGATCGAGCTCCTTTACCAGTTGTCTTACCCAGTGATTATGATGGAGCCTGATTCCAATGAGCTTTTACTGGGGTGGGGCTTGAAACTCAGATTCTTCTCCTCCCCAAGCGTCCTCGTTGCTCATGGACCTCTCTGGTTGCTCTAGTTGAGAGGTAAAAGCTTTGGGGGCTCTCCTCTTCAATTTTCCAAACTTTTCTTTCTCACTTGCAAATGGGGGATATTTATAGGCTTGTCACGATTGTTATGGGTTGTTGTGGTTAGTTAGATGTAGTTGGAAGTTGTCACAAGTTGTTATAATGAAGGTGGGAAGTTGTTAGGATTTGTTTAGGTGGTTAGAGGTTGTTATAGATGGTTATGATGATGGTGGGAAGTAGTTGGGGTTTGTTTAGGTGGTTAGAGGTTGTTATACGCGGTTATGATGAATGTGGGAAGTGGTTAGGTTGTTAGGGTTTGAAATTAGGGTTTGGGGTTTGACTTATGGTTTTGGGTTTGACTTAGGGTTTGACCTAGGGTTTAGGGTTTTTTAGGGTTTGTGGTTTGGATTAGGGTTCAACCTCGGGTTTAGGGTTTGGATTATGGTTTTGAATTTGGTTTAGGGTTTAACCTA